>CM045929.1:5340039-5537539 GCA_025177825.1 Aechmea fasciata | reverse complement strand
ACCCAGCCCATTAGCAATAATAACTCGTTGGGCCAACCACCAGCCCAATTTGCTTAAGCCCAGTTATTATTATTAGTGTCTAAATCTCTTATATACCTAATCATATTCCCATTCATATCCGATGTATCCGATGTGGGTCAGTCCAATCACACACACAGCCCAAGATCATCACCAAGCGATGTGAGACTCGTCTTGCTAGCCTTGTCATCTAGACCTTGGCATAGGCGATCACCTTGTCATTTAGACTCCGGCATAATTTATTACCTTATCTTTTAGACCCTGACTCAGTCAAGACTCGCCATACATTTTCGGATGGTGAACTGGCTCTGATACCAAATGTAACGACCGAGCCCACTAGCAATAATAACTCATTGGGCCAACCACTGGCCCAAAAATACTTAAGCCCAGTTATTATTACTTGTGTCTAAATCTCTTATATACTTAATCACATTCTCATTTATATCCGATGTGGACCCAATTAGATACAGTCCTAGATTCACCAAGCGATGTGGGAGACATCTCACACTTTCGGCATCTCCCACACTTTCGGCTGGTTATCAGGCTCTGATGCCAATTGTAATGTCCCAGCCCACTAGCAACAATAACTCGTTGGGCCCAAACCATCAGCCCAAAATGTTTAAGTCCGGTTATTATTACTATCGTGTAGGCCTCATATAAACGGATCGGAATCAGTATCTCATCCGATGTGGGACTATTGGGGCGTTACATATCAATAGCAAATGGGCTCCATTGCCACCCATTTGTTTTCGATGATGAAGCCTTCAAATCGACGATCGGCACCGTTGAACATAATCTATACCACTTGAAGTATTTAGAAACCAAATTTCAAATCTTTTCGACATCATTGACCGAATGATCAAAGGGTTTCAAAATTTATAATTTTAATGGTAGATATGAAACGTTTTCTCGTTTAACGGTGTAAAGCTATCCAAATTAATTTGATTAGAAAATTCTTTAAACTATTTAGAACAAGATCTATACTCTCGATCTTGATTATAAAATTTCTATCATCACTTTTTAGAGAATATTCATTTCCAGCTGTTTATTTTTACACTCACCTAATAGACAAAAGAATAATATCGAAAAAGTATGAAATTTAGTTTCTAGATAATTCAAATGGTATAGATCATTTTCAACGGTGTCAATCGTTGATTTGAAGGCTCTATCATCGAAAAAAAATAGGTGGCAACGAAGCACATTTGCTACCGATAGTATTCCAGCTCAACTCTTTCTGTCTCTCTCTATCTATAGAGAGAGAGTGTGTGTGTGTGTGGGGCTGGTATGCTTTCGGAAATATAGAGCCCTCCATGCTTCTAAGTTGTTTCCATGTTGAGACTTTCGAATCGGCGAATGGCTCCGTTAACTTGATGTAGAATGTTTGAAGTATTTAGAAAATAAATTTTATAATTTTTAAATATTATTTGCCTAAAAGGGTTCAAAAAAATTAATTTTAATGATCGTATGTGGTGAACCATTTGCATGTTTAATGGTGTAGAAATATTTAAATTACGTAAAATTTTGATAAAAAATTATTTATACTATATAAAACAAGATCAATATCTTTGATTTAAAATTTTAATGTCGTATCATCATATTTTGTACGATTTTTATTTTCAATCATTGATTTTGAGCCCCTTCAATAATTAGGCAAATGATATCGAAAAATCGCAAAATTTATTTTCTAGATACTTCAAATACTCTAGATCAAGTCTAACGGAGCCGATCGTCGATTCTAAAATGCCAACATCGAAAACGATTTAAAAGTACGGAGGGCTCCACACTTCCAGAAGCATACTTGCCTCACTCATATATATATATATATATATATAGAGAGAGAGAGAGAGAGAGAGAGAGAGAGAGAGAGAGAGAGAGAGAGAATCGCTATGCTATCAATAGCACGGAGGTGTCCGTGCTACCAAGTTTTCCACCGTTAGATCCACCCTTTGATGATTTTCACCCGTTAGATCATACTATTCAACCAACCACCCACTTAACCCTTTGGGGCCCACATCATTCTAACCGCAGATCTCTCAATCCAACGGTCAAAAATTTGGTAGTACCAATGACTTGGTGCTATATTAATAGCCTAGTTCTATATATATATATATATATATATATATATATATATATATATATATATATATATATATATATATATATATATATATATATATAGAGTTGAGCTAGAATACTCTTAAAGAGTACCGAGCCCATTTTACTCTCGAGTTGTTTTCGATGATAGAGCTTTCAAATTGACGATCGGCTACTGTTAAATATGATCTAAACCATTTAAACTACCTAGAAATTAAATTTCACGCACTTTCGATATTGTTCTTGTATCCATCTAGTGAAGAAAATGAATGGTTGAAAATGAATATTCTTTACGAGAATGATGATAGGAGTCTTGTAATCAAGATCAAGAGTATAGATCTTGTTTTAAATAGTTTAAAGAATTTTCTAACAAAAATTCAATTGATTTGGATATCTTTACACCGTTAAACGAGAAAACGTCTCTTATCCATCATTAAAATTACAAATTTTGAAACCCTTTGATCATTAGGCAAATGATGTCGAAAATATTTAAAATTTGATTTCTAAACACTTTAAGTGGTATAGATCATGTTCAACGGAGCCGATTATCAATTTGGAAGCTCTATCATCGAAAACAACTCGAGAGTAAAACGGGCTCGGTACTCTTAAGAGTATTCTAGCTCAACTCTATATATATATATATATATATAGTTGAACTAGAATACTATCTAGTAAACGAGTCGTTTTACTACCGATTTGTTTTCGATGATAGAGCTTCAAAATTGACGATCGGCACCGTTAAATATGATCTAAATCATTTAAACTACCTAGAAATTAAATTTCACGCACTTTCGATATTGTTCTTTTATCCATCAAGTGAACGCAGAAAATGAATGGTGAAAATGAATACTCTTTAAAAAATGATGATATGAGTCTTGTAATCAAGATCAAGAGTATAGATCTTGTTTTAAATAGTTTAAAAAATTTTCTAACAAAAATTCAATTGATTTGGATATCTTAACGCCGTTAAACGAGAAAACGCTTCTTATCGACCATTAAAATTACAAATTTTGAAACCCTTTGATCATCAGGCAAATGATGTCGAAAAGATTTGAAATTTGATTTCTAAACACTTCAAACGGTATAGATCATGTTCAACGGAGCCGCTCGTCAGTTTGGAAGCTCTATCGTTGAAAACAAATCGGTAGTAAAACGGCTCGTTTACTACCGATAGTATTCTAGTAAAACTCTATATATATATATATATATATATATATATATATATATATAGAGAGAGAGAGAGAGAGAGAGAGAGAGAGAGAGAGAGAGTAGGGCTCACAGTAGCCCTTATACTCCTAACTTTCTAGCCACCTATCAAATTTGATGGGTAGTTAGAATGAAAAGGAAAAGAGATATTGGAGAGAAATTGAATGTCTCAATTTCTCTTCTACTTAAATTTCTCTTCAAAATATCTTTTTCTTTTCATTCTAACCACCCATCAAACTTGATGGGTGGTTAGAAAGTTAGGAGCACAATAACTGTTGTGCTCCTAATAACACAGTAGTCCTACTATATACACACACACAAGTATTTAGAAATCAAAGTTTAATTCTCTTGGACATTGTTGGCCTCACCCTTTGCCGCACCCGCCGCCCGCATCCTCGCCCTGACCCACTCTCCCTCTCTGCCATCGTGAAATATTGCGGCACCCTTATCGATGTTGTCGTCCATGGCTACGCTCTCCTCCACACTCTCACCTCTGGGATCTATCTCATATCCGAGTCTTAATCGCTGCAATATTGAGCTCTATTTGATAAAGTTTAGAGTGTTTAATTCCCATTCATATACGGCTGTTTGCAAGTGCTAAATTTCATGAGGGTTGTTTCACGTTATTTACATAGTATTAGAGTAAGAGGATTTTAGTTAAATTATAAATTCGAATCCCACTAGAATATTAATTTCATACAATTTTCTTTTTAATTAAGTTATGCCTTTGGTCTATTAAATTTATCGAGGCAGGACGTGCAGACACTGCAACAAAAACGATCTATCGCGATACTTTTAAATATAGGTACATGTCAAAAAGTGCTGCTCGGTAAAATTACCAATACTTTTAAAAAGTATTGCTATATGTGGTGTCGTTAGGTATATAGTGACAGTTAAAGAGTGGCGCTATAACCTGAAAGAGTGCTGCTAATTTATCAACACTTATTTAAGAATTTAGCAACCGCCGAAACTCTATCTCGTTAGCTGCGGTGGCAGAGGAGGACGACAGAAAAAACTCTTCATCTAGAATTTCAGTAGATTGAGTGAAGAGAGAGGAGAAGATGGTAATTGATTTTTTTTTCTTTTTTTTTTCTTTTCTGTTTGTAATCGGGCAAAATAGACTGGGTGTGGTAGGTTGAGTAGAGTAATCTTTTATTTATGGTTGGATTGGGCTTTATATTTAGGCATTAGTAGATATTTTTTTTAAGTTTTAGTATAAATAGGACACTTGCTCAAAAGTGTCCCAAATATGTGTCTCTATAATCTAATTCTGTTATAGTGCGAATGCTGTTGAATATCGAGTCTCTAACAATTCTCTTCCCAGATACGCTTCCTGTCAGAGATGTGAGAAAATGTATATATTGAGTATAGAGTCCTCTCTTCCAGACAAAAAATATCTTATTTTAAAATGTCTTGATCCAGACTAAACATAAGAAACAGCGAGGAAATGCGGCATCCTCTAACAGTTCTCCTCCGTCCCTCACTTCCAGCTTATGTTCAAAATGCCTCGGGCATATTACTCTCATCGAATTTGAAATTCAGGTTGAAATAGATTTCCAAATAGATTAGAGTTCATCTAAACTTACTTTTCTTCCACTATTTGTTTAGAGTAAGGATTTAAGTGCCGTGTTACGAAATTAAATGCAGAAAACATCGGCACGGCGCGTCTTGTTTGATAATACGTCGTCCCGTCGAAAAATTCTTGTGTCCCGATACATAATAGAATGAAATATTTATTTTTTTTATCAACACTATATTCTAACTATTTATTATATATTTTTATCACATCTTGTAGACTTTATTGAGAAAATTATTTTCTAATTTAAAGAATAGATAGTTTTGAGTGGTGTCATTACCTTACGGGTTACGTATCGTCTTAGGTATCTTATTAGCGCGATAGGACGAGTAGATACGAGCGTCTTGTGAATGACTTAAGAATTTTAGTTTAATAAAAGTTCTTACAATTCTACCGTAAAAAAGTGTAAAAATAGTCATTCTTTCTTTTTACGTAATTAGTTTCGGCGTAGAATAATAATTTTGATATTTCTAAAACTTCAATTTTGATAAAAAATAAATAAATTATTATAAGCTAAATTAAAAAAATATATATTTACAATTCAAAATCACTTCACTCGACTTTTCGTGCATGCGAAAATGCAGTTGGATGAGACAAATGCTTGCGCAGAGAAAGAGTAAGAGGTGGGACGGAGGTGACGCGTGGCCAATGGGCGACCGTCACGTAGCAGAGAAGCATTTCAATCTTTCTCTTTTTCTACTGAAAAAGCCAATAAAACGTGCATGCGATTCTCAAAGCGCACAACCATCCATACCCGTATTTTCTAAAAAACTAAATATTTTAAAAAAAAAATAAGTATTAAAAAAAAGGGGCAATTGCTTATATATTCCTGAAAAGTTTCCGATTTTCTCGATTTACCTCTTAGAAGGCTAATATTGAAAATACTCCTACGTTCCAACTTATTTCTAATATCTGTAGAGTTAAAATATGTTAAGTAACTCTGTTATCTCTGTAAAATTACTATTTTGCCCTTTTCAAATATACCCTTCTACCATCACTGTCTTTCTTATTTGCCCTTAAAGTCAAGGGCACAAAAGTATTTCCACTTTTGGTTTTTTCACCAACCTTTCTTATTTGCCCTTAAGCTAAGGGCAAAATTGGTATTTTAATTTTTTTAAGCTGTGGTAGATATTTAACTCACGTTTAACTGAGATTAACTTAACGGAGATAAGCTGGGGGTATTTTGCAATAACGGTGGAACGTATGAGGGGCATTTTAGAAAGAAAAAAAAAGAGTAAGGGTAGATCGGATATTTTCAGACGCATGAGGGGTATATAGGCAATTATCCCTAAAAAAAATTTGACTCGGGTATCAACCACCTATACCTTTACCACTTGCGCCAGAGATGATCATTATATATATTTAAAATTTTTATATTTTTAATTTTAAGTTTTCAAACTTTAAATTTTAAAAAAATTTAATCTTGAATTCTATATTTAGATACTAAATTTAAAATTTTAATTTTCAAATATCAAATTTTAAATTTCAAAATTTTAAATTTAAATTTAAATTTTAATTTT
Source organism: Aechmea fasciata (assembly GCA_025177825.1). Classification (NCBI taxonomy): domain Eukaryota; kingdom Viridiplantae; phylum Streptophyta; class Magnoliopsida; order Poales; family Bromeliaceae; genus Aechmea; species Aechmea fasciata. The sequence goes on along the minus strand of CM045929.1, from coordinate 5,531,125 downwards.
AAATTTTAGAAATTATAATTTAATTATAAATTTTAAAATTTAATATATTAAGTTTGAAATTATAATTTTCAAATTTTTAAACTTTAATTTCAGAATTTTTAATTCTAAGTATAAAATGGGATATTTTAATAATCATATATATTAATTAATGAGGACATTTCGTTATAAGCGCTATTATTTTTTTTATATTTAGTGTTATTTTTTATAAAATATTTAAAACTTTAGCGGTATTTACTAATTTACTAATCTAATTTATTCTATTTTACAACATTAATAATAAATTACTGTTAAATTAAATATAGCGGTAATTATCAAGTAATGCTGTTAAATATATTAATTAGTATGATTTAAATAAATGCTGTACATACCACGGTATTTAGCAATAAATGCTACTACTTAATTTGTTATATATTGTATCATTTTTTATAAAATGTTAGAAACTTCAGTGACATTCGTTGATTTATGCTGCTAATTTTTTCTATTTTGTAACATTAATAGTAAATTGGTGTTAAATTATTAAATTTAGCGACAACTATCATATAATGTTGTTAAACATATTAATTAGTATGATTTAAATAAATACTGCTGAGTAAATACCACTAAATCGTGAATTTGTTGTAGTGAATCTAAATTCAACTTTAGTTTAAAATTTAAAAATCAATTTAATTAATAAAATTAGAGAAAAATAGTAGTTTTTTTTAACAAAGTATAAAATTTATGCCTAGTATATAAATATATAGACAGCATTGCTCTTTCATCCAAGAACTATATTATAATATTCTACAGCTTATACTATGTTGATTACAAATATAAAATAGTTTAATACTATCTTTTTTTCTCAAAATGCTAAAATTAAAATTTTTCTCTAGCAAGCCCTTCAAGAGAGATTGTGTGGACAACCTTCTAAAAAAGAATGATCAAAGTATAACGAGTGCATTATGTGTGGTGTTGAGCTCGAGATAGTAAATCATTTGTTAGTGGAGTGTGTTGTTAGTAAGTTTTACTTAATTATCTCGCACCTGGGGAGTTAGTAGGGTGTGTCGTTAGTAAATTTCTTCTTATCTCTCGCATCTTGGCGAATACCTCGTCTTCACCTTTATTGAGAATATTAATATCGTCCGAGTGCAGCCGTTAGAAAGACGTTCCCAAACCGACTGTTTAAAGACTTATTATTTTTATAAATTTATCCACCGAAATTACGTTAACAGCTCATCGTATTGGAGTGTTGGTAAAGGAGCAGACCGAGTTCCGTAGAATTGGATGACATCTGTTTTTTTATTAGACTCATTGTTTTGATGATTGAATTGGTTTTTCTTTCATTTTTCTTTTGAGATTTTTTTTTCTTTTGCTTTTTCGTCCTTCTGATATTTTTATTGTCTCATTCTATATAACTAAATTTATATACTTAATTAATAAAATTGTGCTATCTTTTCCTCAAAAAAAATACAATAAAATTTTTTTAAAAAAAAATCAACAGTATAGCATAACTTAGCTAAACTTATCGTATATAATGTGAAAAATTTTGTACATTTATAATCGTAAATGAATTTATAAATATACAAAAACAATTATTGGGGAATCTCTAGGTACATGTCCCACACTATGAAAGGAGGCGTGAGGGACTAGACAATGTATCACCGTACAATTGCTCGTACGGTAGATCACAGCCGTTGGTGTTGGCTTTTGAGTGACCACCAACTTGCTCCCTCGGGCCCCTGCAGCTGCAAAAAGTCTAGAATGTGATGGTCTCAGGCCGTGTTTTCGGTCAATCAAAATATATTTTTTTGATTAATTATTCTACGCAAAATTTTAAATACGATCTCTATAAAATTTTAAATACTATTTTTGTTGTTTTGATATTTTTTTACTAATAATTAGATAATAATTCGATGGGTCCGTCGTTGGGCCCAACAACCGGCCCAAAATGCTTAATCCCAGTTATTATTACTAGTGTCACCCATTATTATCCGATGTGGGACTATTGGAGTGTTACAGACTCCGCCCTTTAAGACTCTGACGTCCTCGTCAGTCTAATCACACACACAACCCACGATCATCAGGCCCGTTAAAGCCCTGACGTCCTCGTCAGTCCAATCACACACACAATCCACGATCACCAGGCGATATGAGACTTGTCTCGCTGGCCCATCATCCGCACTGCTCACCTCGAGAATCGCCACACATGTCGGTAGTGAACAGGTTACGATACCAAATGTAACGACCCAGCCCACTAGCAACAATAACTCGTTGGGCCGAACAACCGGCCCAAAATACTTATGCCCAGTTATTATTACTAGTATCTAAATCTCTTATAAACTCAATGACAATCTCATTCCCATCCGATGTGAGACTATTAGGGTGTAACTGTGATTTAAAGTGTATAGCTTCTGTACTATGTGATTTTATTTTTTTCCTTTTTGCTATTCCCTTTTTATTAATTTTTTTCGTTAAATCAATAATAAAAATAAAACTAAAGGATACTTAAATGAATATTCGATAAATTATATGTGGAGTATCTAAAATTTTTTTGTATATTATTTAACGAAAAGTTAACAAGTGACAAAAAGAAAAAAGTGAAATTTTAGAGTACTAAATTAATACACTTTAAACCACAGGGTATTAAAGTGAGAAAGTGCAAAATCATAGGAGTGATATTTAAAGTTTAATCCTTAATTCTATCTCATAATAACTTTTTTAAACAATATTTTTATTATATTTTTATTCTAAACAAAAAATATGTTTGGCTGGTTATAGATTATGTGCTGTAGCTGTCATATAGTAGACTTACTCGGATGCCAACTGGTATGAATAACCAAAATTTTATTCGTATCTGAATCAATATTCAATATAAAATTTGTGTTTAAAAATAATTATATTTTAGTATAATATGTTTGAAATATGGTTAAAAAAATAATTACTTCATATTCAGGTTTCAAGGCTAAAATTATAAATTTTAAAAATCCGTTAGATTTGAATTTCAATTTTGATAGTCGAATTTGAATTCGAGTTGTTGAAAACCCACTAGTCATTGATGTCGCTACCTGCATACTGTAGCAGTATCAAAAAAAAAAAAAATAAAAAATAAATCTTAGTAAATTTTAATTTGCTCCCATTTGGTTTAACATATGCTTATTTTAGGACTCTTTGATTTATATGTTATGTTTAATTATTTTGAGATATTATTTTAATTTTACTATGAATACTAATAAGTAATTTGGATGAAAGTAATATTTTGTCACCTACTATCTCGTACAATGTAACATTTTATCATCCTATAATCTATACTTTATTATTTATGGTTAATCATTTATAGTAAAATTTAAAGTGTCTTGCACGATGGCGTGCCGTTATGTCTCTGACACGGTACGGTACAGACACGCTTGCGTGCCGACACGTAGTACGCTTGTGTGCCGATAGATACACATGATCTCCTACTGGCACGCTTTGATACGAATTTATTTCAGTTTTTTTTATTACAATAAATTTTTATAATATTATTTTAAAAGATTTAAATAAATAATTATAAATATTTATTATATATACCTTACTACCTCATCAATTAATATGCATATAATATTTTTGTAAATAAAATACAACTATACTTGATGTAGAATAAAAATTAAAATACAATAATAAAATTCATAAGTACAATAATTATTTAAATTTATATCTTTATATAAAGATGACTGCTTAGTTTGATATAGATCGTCACGTCTGATCATATGACATATTGTCATCTGTAGATACAAAATTTATTTGACAATGTTGATATAAATATTACTGGTATTATGAGAAAATCATATATTTCCTATATTACATCCATGTTTTATTTTTTTTATATTTTTTAAAAATATATGATCAAAATTTACCGAAAGTTTCGCTGTGCGACAATTTTTAACAAAATATTTTGCAAAGAAAAAATAAATGTCTGTGATGAAAGTGGAGGGCTTGGGTCGGGAGGTATATCAATTAAAAATTAATTTGCTCCTATATTGATAAATAAGAAATTAAAAAAAAGACATCCGACAAAAAGTGAAAAAAAAATTGAAAAAATAGACAATAAAGTGAAAAAAAAAAAAGACAATATAGGTGGCCCAGGATGGCTCAATACGAACAAAAGAAAAAAGAAAAAAAAAGAAGAAGGCAGCGGCACGTGGCACAATGACGCAGCACATGGCCGCGTCCCGTTTTGTCTCCTGCGGCATACGGCTACCTGCCGCGACACCCACGCAGGGTCCGAGACCCCCCCCTCTGTACCGTGCCCCCTTCTTAGAGGCACGGTACGACACGCCCCATGCGGCACTTGAATTTTTGATTTATAGTTTACAAAGATATCACTTCGGTATCTGCTGAGCAACAGATCCATACGATGAAACAAAATAAAATAATATAATGGTTAAGTATAACCTTTTGAATTATACCGTGGCAAAATAAAAATTCGAAAAACTACCTAGCATAGCATTTTTCGCACATTAATTTTTACATTTGAAACATTACTCAAATTCGAGAACTACAGCAAAGGGAGAAGAAAATTTACGACCACGTATACATATACCAGGTTGGTGGATCCCGAATATTTACTTATTTGATTCATGATGTTCATTATTTTTTCTCATCTAATCTCTTTTAATCTGTCTCTTTCGCGGAAAAACGTTTGTGCCGACGTCGGTGGATGAAATTTTCATGTGCCAAAATTTGGTACCGATCGACATGCGAAATAACGTTTGTGCCGACGTGAAAATGTTCAGATACTTTAATAAATTAATGTTTTGATGAGAGAAATTTAATTCAAACACTTATTAAAAATAGGGGCAATTGCTTATATACCCCTGAAAAGTTTCTGATTTTTCGATTTATCCCTCTTAGAAGGCTAATATTGAAAATACCCCTCCTACGTTCCAACCTATTTTTAATATACCCTTAGAGTTAAAATCATTAAGTAACTCTGTTATCTCTGTAAAATTACTATTTTGCCCTTTTCAAATATACCCTTCTACCATCACTGTCTTTCTTATTTGCCCTTAAAGTCAAGGGCACAAAAGTATTTCGACTTTTGGTTTTTTCCAATATACCCCTCTACCGTCACCAACCTTTCTTATTTGCCCTTAAGTTAAGGGCAAAATTGGTATTTTAATTTTTTTAACTGTGGTAGATATTTAACTCACGTTTAACCCAGATTAACATAACAGGAGATAACTGCGAAGGTATTTTACAATAACCGTGGAACGTATGAGGGGTATTTTAGAAAAAAAAAAAAAAAGTAGGTGTAGATCGGATATTTTCAGACGCATGAGGGGTATATAGGCAATTATCCCTTAAAAATAACAACTGCTGTGGCCCTACTGCAGGAGCAGATTCTGGGCGGAGTCTTTACGCAAAAAGAAGGGTAATTTCAAATATAACCCTCATAATTACTCTTCAAAATTATTATTATTATTTATATAATTCTAGAGTAGAGCTACTATGATATCGAAAGTATAGAGACTCTGGTATTTTTGACTTTTTGATCCTTAGATCAGCCCTTTTAATTATTTCTAATTTTTAACTTAATACTATTATTATGTGGGGATCACTCAATTCTAGAAATACTACTCAATCCTAGGAGGGACCGCAATCATCCCAATCATACAATTCTTGATCCAAAGGTTAATAAATGGGAAGCATCAATTACTTTATACTTCTGATAGTATAGTAGCTCTACATATAATTCTATATATTATATCATAAATGCCCTTTTGGTCATTTTTTTAAAAGTTTAAATTATAGAATGATCTGTTTACCCCTCATAAAAGTTATAAATTATCATATAATTTATAACTTTAAGTTTAATTTATGCCACTTAAAATAGTTTTTTTTTTTTTTTTAATTTACCAGGCACAAAATAATACATATAAAACAATAAAATAAAACTATAAAAATATACATTTGAAATAAAAGTATAGTTATAAGATAAATCAAAGATAAAATACAAAACTATGAAACTATATATAACATAATATAAAGATTTGAAAAGTATTCAAAGTAAGCTATACAAAAGACAAATATGAAAAAAGGAATCAATAGTAATATAAATATCAAAGCTAAGATGAAGAATTTTCAAACTACATCTAACAACAATATAAAAATATTAAAATAAATCTAAAAAAAAATCTAATTCTTCCATTTGTAATTAAACAAATAAATGAATATATATACTAATTAAATGAAATAAAATAAAGACATATTAAACTAGTCAAAATGAAGACATGTTAAAATAAGGATAAATTTCAAATACCACCCCCTGTGGTTTCGCACTATCTCACTTTAATACTCTGTGGTTAAAGTGTATCAATTTAGTACCCTGTGGTTTTATTTTTCTTTTTTTGTCAGCCCCTTTGTTAACTTTTCGTTAAATCATGTACAAAAAACTGTTAGAACAAAATTCCGCACATAAATCTGGTTGTGATAAAATCTAAGTAAATCTTGTTATAACAATAAATAAATCAACTTACCGATGATCGCTAAAATCTAAAAATATAATTGTAGAAAAGAAATATCAACATATTGATCCTAAGCGTGCGAAGATCGCTAAGCGTATTCCCGTCCTTACGTGTGATTAGTCAACAACACCCCAAGATACGACCGAAATTTTCCCTTCTGCTAGCACGATCGTGAAGGAAGTTGACGAAGACACTTTCAACACCCGACGACGAAAATAATAGAATCAAAGAAAAATAACAAGTCTCTAAAAATTACTTCTCACTGTTTGATGTTGTATATGTTTTTTCTTCTTATAACATCAAGTGTATATAGCCTACTTAGCTATATAGAGACACAGGAGAAGTATAAAAAGGCCCACAATGTGAACGTTGGAGCCCAACGTTCATGCACAAATTAATTAGGGGTGTGCACTATTCAAATGCACTAATTAGCTGCATTTGAGGCACCATGCTGTGAAACGGCTGCTATAAATGCGGCCGTTTCTCTAATTAAAAAATATTAATCAATGAGAATAAAAAAAGGTTAATAAATAAAATAATAATAATTAGGAAATTTTGGATTTTCTCCAACAAAAATTTCATATATCTCACCTATAGTTTATCGAATATTCACTTTAATACTCTTTAATTTTAACTCTGTCACTGATTTAACGAAAAAAATTAATGAAGGAGATAATAAAAAAAGAAAAATAAAACTGTTGGGTATGAAAGTGATATACTTTAAACCATAGAGTACTAAAGTGAGAAAGTGCAAAACCGCAGGAGTGGTATTTGAATTTTTTTTTCTTAAAATAATTAAATTAAACTAGAATAATACTTATAATAAACACATATTATCTTGATATATAATAAAATATGCATTACAACAGTTGTAAGAGTGAGCGGGATAAAATAAGTATTTTGACCGTTTTTTTTGTTTTTTTTTTAGAGATAGGTAACATGCTACCCGCTTTGTTTATTTCATTTGAAAGGTAGAGTCCGGCTGCTATGCTATTAATAGCACGAAGCATTCGGTGCTACCAAGTTTTCCGCCGTTAGATCCACCCCCTTTGATGATTTTCACCCGTTAGATCATACTATTCAACCAACCACTCACTTAACCCTTGGGGGTCCACATCATCCTAACCGCATATCTCTCAATCCAACGGTTAAAAACTTGGTAGCACCAATGACTTGGTGCTATTAATAGCATAGTAGCCTAGTTCTTGAAAGGTATTTTTGATTTAACAATTTTTGGAGGGTATGAATGTAAGTAGGGGTGGGAGAGAGGGCACTCATGAAATTAAGCCCAAAAAGAAGAGCTATGCCTGTCTGCACTGGCCCACTGGCCCATCAGTTCCCCCCTGCTGCACTGAACAGCACTAATATCGAAAGCGCAGCTTTGGTACGCTGGGGAAGAAAGCAAAAATTCGCTCTTCACCGACCGTCCCTAGAGCAAGTCGCAAAGGGTTTGATGATTGGTACTCGAGACCCAAGTTCGAATCCTTGTTGATTCACATTTTCAGCTAAATTTATTTCTAAATGAAATAAACGAAGCGGGTAGCGTGCTACCTATCTCTCAAAAAAAAAATTCGCGCTTCTGCATGAAGTTTCGGCCTCGTATGAAAAGCACCTCAGCAAAATCTGGTTATGCTCTTTATTCATATAATAATAATCAGTATATACCAAAAATTCTATCTCATTGTGATCTTTCATACATGGAATGTTATTGAGAAATGCTCTTAAAAAATCTCGTATAACCTTATCCTAGTTTAGATTATGTCTGATTTTATTGAAATTATTTATAGACTTATTGGATTTCAATTTTTGATATTAATATATATATTATTCTATTAATTTGGTGCAGAAGATGAGAGGAGAGTACGAATGCGTTTTGAAGGCCGAGATTTTTGTACTCTAATTATAATGAAAGTCTTCACTTCATTTTTTTTGCTGTGGATGAAGATCAGTATAGCTGAACCACGTAAATATTTATATACTTTATTTTACTTCGCTTTTTTAATTCTTTTTTAATATTTTTGTACCTGACAACTTAAATCTTTTCCGTTTATGTCATAATAAACTGGTATCGAAACAAATTTGGTACCAAATTAAGTTGATGATTCATAACATATAGTCGCTTTGTTATCACAACTATAGATGTGCCATGGCACAACATACTTTTCCATAGAAATTCTCAGAATCAACGGGGAAAAAAAAAAAACCATGAAATTTGAGTTGTAAAAAGTGAGTTTGCAAATCGCAAAAGGAACAACAATCCAAAGTGAAGAAATTACATTAACCAAAAAAAAAAGAAAAAAAGTTACACCACAAATTAAGCTTATAACACAAAAAATTCTCAATGCCTAAAGACGCGGCTTCTGGAACAGTTTATCTACCAAAGAACAAAGAGTTAAACATTTGTGGTAACAAAAGTTCAGAACATGATGTTGAGCAGGAACTGAAGCATGTTTCGGAGCCTAACAAGGAGCTTGAATCTTTTTGCTTCAACTTCCGCGGGAATCTGTTGGGAATATTTTGGGTGAGAAAGATGTCAATTTCGTATACAATTTTCTTAAACAGCAGTTCTGCAAAAGCTCCAGAGGAACAACCAGATCCTTACCCCAACTAAAATTTAAGATTCGTACCTTTCCGCTTCCCACATAGTCATCCATATAACCACTGGAGAGCCTCAAAATAGGCCAAAGAGAATATGCTAGGACGAAAAAACTGCAACCCTTTTAACCTCAAATAGCACGCGGCTCTAATTACAGAAAAATTCAATTTAACTGCATCTTAAGAGTACTAGGGCAAAATGCTGTAGCAATAAAGCATGGAACCAAACAGCAATTACAATACAATCTATTATTAAGTACTGCATTTGTATAACCATTATGGGAAAAAGAAGATAGACTCTAGGAAGCGTATCCATTTATATTCAGCATAATCTCTAGAGACTGAAGTGAATTAGCTGTCCATCTTTCGTACTACTGTTCTATTATTTTCCAAAAGTGTCGCATAAACATCGTTCTAATAATCGCAATGAAATTCCACAGTGACGAATACAGGAGGGAACCATCCTCATGTTGTCTTTGCTTTTGCTCGAGATGGAAGCAACTGCGCATAAAGATGGTACAAGTGAAATGCGAAACCACAAGATAGAAAAAGAGACTACAAAAAAAAAAAGAAAAAAAAGACTCCTGATTTCTATGGAATGGTTACCTGATAGCAAGAAATAAGCGAGGTTATGAATCCAAATGCACCTGTCACTCTCGGAGTGACGTTCTTTGGCGCCAGCTGAAGCAGCCCGACAGCAACCACTATATCCATAGATGCTTTTATCAAAGACAGTAGCCTTTCATTTGACTCTTTCACTTTGTTGCGGTATTGCTCGTCCTAAACCACCGTGTTTAAGTAAACATCAAGAATTAGGCAAATTACGAATCAGAAGTAACGAACGTTCAGTGAAGCGACACAGGAACATACTTCATATTTATCAGCATTCTTTAGCTCCTTCCCTAACTTCTTCATTGATGCAGATAACCTAGCAAGCTCTGCAAGCTGGATAAAAAATAAAAGACGGTAAAATCACAAAATATGTGTGAACACAACTGGATCACTATGTGCATATTGACACTATGATGCTAACTCCTTATAAATCGGTTAAGGATTAATAGATATAGTAAAAGACGGTCCATAAATATAAATGGGGTGAGTTAATAATTGGATATCAGATGTATCTGAAAGAGCGGAATCTCTTCTGCTGCCAATTAATGCACGATCTGCTGTCTTATTACTACGTAGGTAAGCCAAACCAAACCAACGACCAAAGCGAGCAAAAGAGACGTGCTAAAATCAACTCCGATGGTTGAGAATTTCTCTCAGCAGTAAACACATCACTATGCGCATGTAGACTCTTTAACGCCACAAAAGAATTAAAGGAATCTACCTCAACTAAAGTTGTACAAGCAGACGAACCCATCCAACAGAACAGTGAAATCCTGCCAATTAGTTCTGTGCGTTCTTTGTTCTGTAAAACACCAACAAGGCAAATGAATTCCGGCTTTACAAAGAGAAAAGAAAGATGAAGATTGTAACTTTGAGGGAACAATGGAACATTGGAAGTTTACCTTGTAAATCCCAGTTCTACCAGCCCACACAATTTGATCCAGGAACAAGAAAGTCGATAGCAATGCATTTTTTGACTACAAAAAAATTACATGTCAAAAGCAGTGATTAATAGCATAAACGATAAGATACTAGATACCAGCTATAAAATAAGTAGGGTATAAAGAACCTTTCCAAGTAAGATAACTGGAAGTGGAGTTTCCTGAGAAGACGGGCTTATAAGAGCATGCAAATCGTTGACAAACTGCAAGGATGAGGAGAAAGTGGATATTAGAATACGCAATAGAGAAAATGTCACACTCTATGGATCTTATCCTTCATTTTTTTTTAAAAAAAAGACCTTCAGAAGCCGGAAAACTTTCCGTGCCAAGGTAGTTGATTTGTCAACATCTTGTGCAGTACCAGGCTGTCCATTGCTCAAAAATTTCGATCCATATTGAATAGTCCTACAGATCTTATCTCTGGCTTCCGCTTTGTTCAAGTACAAAACTACGAGAGCAAGCTCTGCTCTAGTTGCATCTAATGTGCTCATCTTTTATCCCAACCAACCCTGCTGAATTAAACGAACCGCCAAAACAGTTAGAAGAGATGATGGACAAGAAAAAACACTAGATTGCCTCTTAGCCTGGCTGTTTCAGCAACTTCTCTGCATGAGAACAAAAGGCAACAGCCATACTTTTGGAACACTTTGGTGCCTATGGCCACAGAGGTAGAATCAGCTTATAGGCCGTGAAAGCAGAATAACTAGCTTGAAGCTCAAGAAGCTGTTGGGGGCATTCTTAATGCGCTAGCTACTAGGGTTCGAAATTAGATTTAGTGGATGTCCATGAATATCCCCTTGAAGATTTCCTACTGTGGTCAGAAACATGAAGCATAATTTTCAGGTTGAGCTTCAGCTCATGGGCTGAATTCAGATTCCAACTTCAGTTAGAAAAGCTCCAGATTTTTGTTTGCCGAATGCGCTTGACTTCTGCCTCTCATATAGAGAATCAGTAGAAGCAAACCAAACAAGCACTGTTTCCAGGCAATTAATCTGACTCCTCGGAGAGTAGATCAGAAAAACAAGATCAATAAGTGTAAAATACTAAACAAAACATATGTTTGCTCTTAATGGATAGGAGGTTTATGTTTGCTTTGTAATCCTTTCTTTTCAATGAATATGCATAAGGAATCACCCAATGTTTTAAATTCAAGAAAACAAAAAAACTGGTTTTATTTTTTGTCATTATACTATTTAGATGATCATATAGCAAATTTTTTTCCCCTTGAAATTTAAACATAAGGTGATTTTCTATGCAATACAGATCATAAAACAATCATGTTCTCTAACAAATATTAAAACCATTGAATGAGGTTCAGGGGCAAGGGTAAGTTGATGAAGTTACAAAGTTCGGTAAGTTAATTCCTGTGATATAATGTTTCTGTGCTTAAGTTCAATGACTGGCTTGCAGGTAATACCAACTTGCATTAGTAATTATCATAAATTGGCAGGTTTCAGTTTGAAATTCACATGCAGAGCTAAATGGTTCTTAGACCTGAATAAACGAGATAAGCGGCTTTATCAGCCAAATAAAACCACAGAATATCTCAGCCATTACTCTAATCAGCATGTTAAACTAAAATTACTATAAATTGTCCTGGTCTCAGCTGTGATTATACCTAGCTACACATGGATAAAGTAATAGGAAACACAAGTGAAACACTAAATAAGATAACCGCAGATAACCGCAGCCTTTCGCATTTGTAAGTTCATGCCAAATAAAAGAGAGATTGAAAAAGAAAAAAACCTATCTTTTAGAAGATACACCTTTTATCATCAATAGCAGTGCCAACTTTTCTGTAGTAATAATCTATACCTATACATGAATTCCCCTATTTTGCCACGTGGCGGCGTGGTATACTTCTTTTGCCACGTGGCGTCATGACATCCCTCTCTTGCCACGTGGCGACACCTCTCTTGCCACGTGGCCGCCAATAAAAAAAAAAACCATTATAAACACCCAACCGAACCGGGCACAAATCCGGTCCGGCTCAAGTGCTTCATATGTTTTATTTTTTCTTTACTTGCCAACCGAAATCGGAATGACATTTTTTTAGTTGAACCGAACCAAACCAACTCAAATTCTTTAGTGCCCTCTTGAGTTTGGGTACAAATTCAAACCGGCTCAAGTACTTCATATGTTTTTTTCTTTATTTACTTAAACCGAATCGGATTGTTTAGTGTAGGTGCCAACCAGATCAACTCAATTTTTTTCTCTTTTTTTTGGTTGAACCGAACCGATTCTTGGGCTCCACCGATTTTTTTGCCTGAATCAACACCTTAAGCTAACCCTTCGCCTTCCCTCCACCCATAACGTCTAATTATCTATCTATCTAATCCCCAATATATAAGATGACGTGGCGCTTCCTCTTTAGTTTAGGATTTTTCTTCTTCTTTTTTTTTTTTTCTCTTCTATCAATTGTATTCTTTTTTAAACCGAACCATCAAATTTTTTTATATATTTTACCATCCGCTACTATTAAAATTTTATTAATTTGTCTTTTGATCTTCTAGCTATAAAGTCAATATCAAATCGTTACATAAGATCATTATTCATCTATATATATATTGAGTTTTTATTTTTATTTTTATTTTTTTGTCTTTTGGTCTTCTAGCAATAAAGTTAATATCCGTTACTATTAAATTAGAGAGATTTAAATAACCATATATATATATATATATATATATATATATATATATATGATGGGCATTCCAAAAGTTTTTGCAACGTTTAAAAATAATCTTTTTTATTACATAGGATCATTATTCATCCGTTACTATTAAATTAGAGAGATTTAAATAACCAAATATATATATATATATATATATATATATATATATATGTATATATATATATATATACATGATGGGCATTCCAAAAATTTTTGCAACGTTTAAAAACCTTTAATTATGAAAGGTTTATAAATTAATCTCTCTTATTATTGTGTATTTCATTTGCATCTCTTTTTTTTTACTATAAACTTAATTATTATTACTACGCTCAAATAGCTTCTACTCAAACTTATTTTCTCTCATTTCTCTACTTCCTATTGTTTCTCTCCTATCTAAATTATGGTAATTTTTTTAATGTTTTGTTATGTGATATTTTGTTATTTTTTCTCAGGAATTCATCGACGATCCACTATATACGTTGATTAATCTACTGTTTGGTGTTGCCTTCTTTTGGATCTCCGGTAAATCCTAATACCTATGTGCTCATATTTGCTTTGATTTTAGATATGTTTGTTGTTACATGAAAAATATTGAACAAGATCTAATTTCTATAATATTTTAAGGATATGTGTAATAGACTTATTTTATTTTAAACTTTATAGTATGAACTTTATACTATCAATTTTAGAATTTGGTAAAATTCTAAAATTTTTTACCATATTTATTAAAGAATAGTGTTGTTTTGGAGTCATATAACTTTAATTCAAAATTTTATAATTTTAAAAAATTAGTATTTAAGATTTTAACTATAATATTATTTTTTAAAATTTTAAAATTTAAATTTTATTATCTAGCCGCTGCATCGCGCGGGTTCCTGCACTAGTATACATAATTAGACGCCATATAACGTAGGGTTGCTTGCATTTGGTAGCCCCAAACTTTTATCAAAGTTTCACTTTGCATCCTATTCTTTTAAAATGAACTTAATGCCGCCTAGTTCTATAAATATACCAAATTGGCCTATTTTGTTATTTGACGTTGATTTTACTGATAAAAAAGAAAGAAAATACCAGAAAGCCAAGTAAACTGTTTCTGAACTCACGTATGCACCAAAGGCGCGAATTAGAACTTATCATTTAACAAAAAAGATGGTTACAATTTTTTTTTTAAAAAAAAGCTCATTTAAACAACAAATGCCCTTTTTCATGTGTGAAAGAAACCTTTTAAGGTCAAGTTTTTTTTGTTAAAAAAAACTTAGTGTTCGTAACTTCGTACTGCAACCTTCTATCGACGAACTTAACATCAGATGATAGAACAGATTAATTTAACATATTATTTGAAGTTCAGGAGCATTAAGTTCACTTTCATCAGAGAATAGGGACCAAAGCAAGACTTCGGTAAAAGTTCAGGCAGCTACTAGTGCAATTAATCCGTTATTTTACGTCAAAAAATAAAGCAAAGTCCAAACTTTCAAACCAAAAAAAAATGGAAAAAAAAATGTATAAAGACCCTGACTTTAGCTCTTTTGTTAGCAGGTGATCTGAGCTTACAATTTTAGCAATTGGAGCCCTTAAACTTTATCAAATAGTTCAATAAACCACTCTCTTCAATTAAAATTATTAACTACACAATTGTTTTGGCCATATGTATGGCATACAATTTTATAAAGCTTCAAAACACAAAAAAAATTTAAATTTTGTATCTTAACATGTGAAAAAAGCGATAAAAATTGAAGGTTAGTTCAACCTATTCTTCCATCATTGTACTTAATTATCAAAATTGAAAGAGAATAAATAGATTATATATATATATATATATATAGAGAGAGAGAGAGAGAGAGAGAGAGAGAGAGAGAGTAAGTCTCCCATGCTTTCTAAAGTACAGAGGCTTCTGTACTTGTAAGTTGTTTTCGATGATAGGACATTCGATTTGACGATCGGCTCCGTTAGAAATAATCTACGTTATTGGAACTATCTAGAAAACAAATTTCATAATTTTTTGACATCATTTACCAAGCAATCACAGGGTCTCAAAAATGACTATTTTAACGGCCGATGTGGCACATTTTTAAGTTCAACGGTATAGAAGTATCCAAATTATATGAAAATTTAATAGAAAATTCTACTTAATATCAAGAGTAAGAACAATACTTCCGGTTTGAAATTTGAACCCTTTATCACTGTTTTTTATGAGATTTTTATTTTCAGCCGTTCATTTTGAGACTACTCGTTCACTAGGGGGAGCCCTTCAACCGTTTATTTTCAGCCCTTTATCACCGTTTTTCATGTCTAACGGAATCGATCGCTGAATCGGATGTCCCATCATCGAAAACAACTTACAAACACGGAATCCTCCGCACTTTTGAAAGCATAGGAGCCTAGCGCGCACGCTCTCTCTCTCTCTCTCTCTCTCTCTCTCTCTCTCTCTCTCTCTCTCTCTCTCTATCTCTCTCTCTCTCTCTCTATATATATATATATATATATATATATATAATGAGTCCGGCTATGGTGCTTGTACAAATACCAAGTACTTGGTGCTTGTGAATTTTTTTCCATTGGTGCTTGTAAAAGTACAAAGTCATTAGTGCTAGTAAGTTTTTAACTCTTTGATTAATAGATGTGCGGTTAGGATGATGTGGGCCCCGTGGGTTAAGTGGGTGGTTGGTTGAATAGTATAATCTAACGGATGAAAATGATCAAAGTCGTAGAACTAACAGTAAAAAATTCACAATATATATATTTTGAAGTCTTATAAGATTAAACTATTTGTAAAATTTAGGAGAAATGATTACCAAAATTAATAGCTTAAGCGCCTATATACAAGAGCTAAAGTTTAGGAGGCCTCTGTACATTTTACTCCAAAAATAATTAAAAGCCCAAACTTTTTTCCTCCTTTTTTTTTTTGATTACTGAGCAATCCACCCAAATAAAAACCTAAACAACGTTAAAAAAATTAAAAAAAAAAAAAAAAAACAAGCATTGTTAATCATATTACTCCTACGCATGATCAAGCTCAAATTTAGGAGAAATTGGTGCTACAACCACCCAAAAAAACTACAAATTTATAATTTCTAAGATCAATCGCCAAACGCAAAACCTTCATAAGATCAAAAACTTAAAAGCGGAGGGAAAGAGAAGAGATTAATACCTCAAAAATAGCACAAAAAATAAAAAGAGGAGAGATTAGGGGGGGGCAACGAATCGCTCCGCGACCACTTCTCCTCCTCACTACGCGATGCTGTGGATCGAGTAGGAGTCTAGGAGATGATATTTGTGGGGACGAGAGTTTTTTTTTTTTTTTTTCCGTCTTTTGTTTGTGCGCGCGAAGTGCGAAAAGGAGATTTTTTTATTTTTTATTTTTTTTCAGGGGTTTCTCTCCGCAATTTACAAATAGCCCCCTTGCACTTTAGCCAGTCTCGATTTCGCCCTCTACGACCACTAAAAATTGTATTAATTATTTTTTTTTATAATTTTACCATTATTTTCGATAAGTTAAAAAAATTGAGATAATTATAAAATTTAGCTGTAAATTTTACAAAACTAAATTGGTGGATATAATTATTTACCATTAGGGTGTGTTTGGACTTTTGAGATTTGGAACAGAAATGAATATAAGGATGCAGATGGATCTAGGTCGGTGGAGCTTCTCCCGATCCGCCTCGGATAGGATGTGAATGGATCAAGGTCGGCAGAGCTTCCACCGTTGTGTCCGGAATAGGACGATAAGTGGGAGCAAAAAAATATAAAAATATATAATCTGTTTTGAATCTATCTTGATCCACGTCTAACTAGGAAAAGAGGTCTTTTTCCCCTGCGAACAGAAGACCGCCTTATTTTTCTCGCATTTTCTTTCCTGCATTAACTGTTTTAGGAGTAGCCAGTAATCTAACCCTTTGGAGTCTGTCTGACTTGAGTGGCATCACTCTGCCTTCCGTTGTAATCTTTGAAGTCTGTCTGCCCCTAGGGTATCACTCTCAAAGTTTGCGGTCTGTACTTTGTACTTCCCAGTGACCTCTTCTCAATATAGTCACAATTCGGCTGATCTGGGCCGACTGTTTGAGTATTCGTTTTAACCATTCGGTTCATTTCTTGCTTAAGTTCTTACTTACGCTGGCCATTCGGCTTTTCCGATCGAACCGAAGAGAGAATAGAGTTTTCGAACCCGATCGGCTTGATCCCTCGCCGATCGAATCGTTTGAAGATCAGAAGGACGCACTTCTCGAGGGTCATCAATCTGAACCGTTTTTCACCCCGACGCTTTTTCCAAGAAAGAGCGTCAAGGGTCGGGACATTCGGAGGACAAACAATAATTATTATAATTTTTAAGGTAATGAGGTATACTCTATTAAAATGTAAGGGATCCTTTTGTAATTAAAGTCGTATTTTGGATTGTTTGCTTATTCATCACGAATTGCTATTATGACAAATTTAGTCCATAAAAATTAAAAACACGAGCTTTTTTAAAAAAAATAAATTTTTTTTTTTATTTGAGAGTCGTGAAGAACACGAGTTGGAGGTGACGTGTAACGATAAACTTAGGACTTTATTTGTATTTGATATTATCAGCATTTTTTTAATTGATTAGATAAGTTTTTTTTGGCCTTTTTGCATAAAAGATCTACTTACGTATCGTCGTGGGAGACGGAGATGCGAAGACGACTAGCAGAGATGAAGAGATGGATTCGTCGAAGAATGCGATGAGGAGGATGGGCGCCGCATAGAAGGAGAGACCTCCGCCTCTGCTTCTGCTTGTCTCCGCCGCTCTCTGAAAAGAGAAAAAAAAAAGAACGAGAGAAAAAAAAAAAAAAAAAAAAGGAGAGAGAAAAATATATAAAGGTATTTTGAGTCGGTTCTTTGAAAAACCGAATCAGTAAAAACAAAAAAGATAGCCGATTTTGCAAAAGCACGAATAAGTGAATTTTTTATGCAAAAAAGCAAATTTTTTTTTATAGATCTAATATAAAAAAGAAAAAAAAAGAAAAAAAAATAATGTTACAATTAAGAAGCCCTAATTCCTCATCTCATTTTTATTTCTATTCAAAAATTATAATTTTTGATCTAATTTTTAAATCTTTTAAAAAAAATTAGTGTTAAAAATGCCCAATCAAATTATTGGATGGATTTGTTGAAAAAAATCGCGTAAACTCCTGGAGAAACTATCAATAATATTTGTATGTGTAATAATTTTTCCAAAAATTAATTAAATTTTCATTTGACCCTCATTTGTTGATAAAATATCTTTTTAGTTAACCCAATTTTTTTTTGCCTTTAAAATGTTATAAATATTAATGTTAAATAAAAAGATAGGCCGGAGTGCTTTTAGAAGCACCGAAATATCCATGCAATCAAATCGTTTTCGATTATGAAATTTTAAATCCACGATTAGTCGATTAGTCCGGTTAGATTTAATATAGAATATTTAAAAATTTTAAAAATTAAACTTAGTAATTTTTAATATTATTTATCTAGTGATTGAAACTTGAAAGAGTCAAAAATAATAATTTTAATGATTGAAGTGAATATTTTACAAGTTTAATAATATAAAAATATTCAAATTACGTAAAATTCTAATAAATTTTTTTTTATTGAATATAAAATAAGATCAATATCTATTATTTAAAATTTTAGCTTCATAGCATTACTTTTTGCAAAAATTTTGTTGTTTGTCGTTGATTTTAGGTCATTTCAATCACTTAGCAAATAATATAAAAAAAGTCACAAAATTTATATTTTAAATACTTTTAATTAATCCCCTCCGGCTACTCCGGCACTGGCGCCAGTCCCGTCTTCTCCACCATCACTGTCGTTGTCGGCGGCGGCGGCGGCGCCGACGTGGACAACAGCACCTCCGCTCTGGGATGGGGTGGGCCTCGACGCAGACGACTATGCCGACGGCGAACTTAGGTGCGGCCCCAGCGCGGGCGGCGGCCTGGAGGAGGCGGATTGCGGGCTTGGCGGCAGCGGTGCCGGTGCCAACGGTGACGTGGTCACGTACACTTAGGGAAGACCCCGGCGTAGAAGTCTGAGGACATGTTGTCACCGACATACATCTCGACGAGGTCGGCGTAAACGGCCATGCGCGCGAGGGGGAAAGAGGCGGACGGGCCCGTCAGGAGAGAAAGAAAAAAAAACAAGAAAAAAAAAAAGGAGAGAAAAAAAGTTATGAAGGCTTTTTTTGTTTGTTTTTTAAAAATTTGACCCAAATCCGTAAAATCCAAAAAGGAGCCCAATTTTATAAAAGTGCAAAACTAATAAATTTTTTATGCAAATTAATATTTTCGCCAATTTGCATAAAAAATCCACTAATGTTGCGCTTTTGCAAAAGTGGACAATATTTTTCGATTTTACATATTCGGGCCAAATTTTCAACAAACTGGTCAGAATAATCTTATTACTTTTTCTCTCTCCTCTTTCTGTTTTCTTTTGTTTTTTTCTCTCGTTTATTTTTTTTCTCTTACCGAAGAACGCAATGGAGGCAGAAACGGCCCATCTCACCTCTCAGCCTCATGCCCTCACCCTCGCACGCGCACCCCGCCGCCTTCCTCGCCTCCAACCCCACCAAGGTCGCGCCTCAACTCTTTTTATTTTCTCTCTCCGATCTTCCTCCACCGTCTCCGACGACGATGCCTCTCTCGCCCTTCTCGTCCTCTCCCTCTCTCTCCTCCTCTGGCGCCTCCAATGACGACAGATCTTCGCCGATGCCGCAGAGGTCCTTAGCGGCGTCGTGGTCAGCGCCGCGGTCGTTGACAGAGAAGGGTGACAAAAAAAAATATTGTAGAAAAAAAAAGACAAAAAAATATAAAAGAAGGAAGATAAATATGAAATTACGCCGTTAAAATAAAATTACACTGTTTTAAAAGAATGTTGTACTATTGGACATAAGTTGCACTACTTAAGATATAAATTGCACTCTTTAAGATGAAAATTACACCCTTCAAACGAAAATTATAATATTTGGGAGATATTTATATTGTTTCTTCTCTTATTACACAAGATATAAACCGCATTATTTAAGATGAAAGTTATACTCTTAAACGAAAGTTGCACTCTTTGAGAGATATTTACATTGTTTCTCTTCTTCTTGCACTCTTTGATATGTAAATTATATCATTTAAGATAAAAGTTATACTCTTTAAATAAAAGTTGCACTCATTTAGAGATATTTACACAGTTTCTCCTCTAGTTACACTGTTTGAGAAATATTTTACACTGTTTCTTCTCTTATTGCACTCTTTAAGAAGAGAAACAGTGCAATAAGAAGAGAAATAATATAAATATTTCTTGAAGGATATAGTTTATATCTCAAAAAGTGTAAGAAAAGAAGAAGCAGTGTAAACATCTTTTAAAGAGTGCAACTTTCATTTAAAGCATGCAGTTTATATATCAAAGAGTGCAATAAGAGAAAAAAAGTGTAAATATCTCTCAAAGAGTGCAATTCTCGTTTAAAGAGTGAAATTTTTATCTTAAAGAGTGTAATTTACACCTTAAGTAGTACAACTTATATCCATAATAGTGCAACGTTCTTTTAAAGCAGTGCGATTTTATTTTAACAGTGCAATTTCATCTTTATTTTTCTTTTTCTATAGTTTCAGTCTTTATTTTTTTCTTCTTTTTTCTTCTACTATTTTTTTTTGTCACCCCTCTCTGCCAACGACCGCAACGGCAAGGACGACACCGCTAAGGACCCCCGCTCAGAGGCCACGGCGCCGCAGCAACCTCCACGGCGTCGACGTCGGGGAAGATACGTCGTCGTCGTCGGAGGTAGAATATGAGGGAGAGGGAGAGAACGAGAAGGGTGGGGAAGAGCGAAAGAGGGCAAGAGAGGCGTCGTTATTGGAAACGGTAGAGAAGGGTAGGAGAGGGAAAAACAAAAGAGTTGTGGCGCGATCGCGGCGAGATCGAAGGCGAGGAAAGCCGGGGGGGACGATGGCGAGGGCACGAGGGTGAGAGGCAAGGCCGGTCGTTTCCGCCTCCGCCTCCGCCTCTGCCTCCGCTGCCTTCTTCAACGAGAGAAAAAAAAAAAATGAACGAGAAAAAAAACAGAGAAAGAGAGAAAAGTAATAAAAGTATTTTGATCAATTTGCTGAAAATTGGGACCGAATCTGTAAAATCGAAAAAGGTAGCCCAATGTTGCAAAAACTCAAAATTTGTAAATTTTTTATACAAATTGGCGAAATATTTTTCATGAAATATTATTTTTCAGTTTTCTCTTCGTTTGGTTCTAAAGAAAACAAACTTTTCTGAAAAACCTTTTTCCATATTTTATAAAAAAACTAGTATTTTTGTTTTTTTTAATTCGAAAAACGAAAATACTATTTCTTCATAAAATATAAAAAATATTACAAAAGTGATCATCTTTTTTTCAAACCAAACAGATAGAAAATTAGAAAAAGAATTTTTATTGAAAAAAAAATTTATGTATTTTTCGAGAAACCAAATAGCCCCTAAAAGAAAGAGCTTGAGCTTCTCGGCAAAGTTCACTGGTCTCTTACTTTAAAATGTGGGCTTGTAGCCCAAGTGAGTAATTTTGCAGCCACACGTGCGATAATTTAAGGCCCAGCCCGTAAAAAATGTATAAAATAAAAAATAAAAAACACATTTATTTATTATGGAGTTTGCATGCTTGCTAGGGCATGTTAAGGTGATAGCTACATACCAACTGCTCAGCCAAAAAAGAAAAAAAGAAAAAAAGAAAAAAAACAGAAAAAAATGTAATGAACCAACCTCTTAGCACGAGAAAAAGATGATAGCTATATATATATATATATATATATATATATATATATATATATATATATATATATATATATAAATTATTCTTGTAAAAGACCAAGTATTTGGTGCTTGTGAATTTTTTACCGTTAGATCTACACCTTTGATCATCTTCATCTGTTAGATTATATTATTCAACCAACCACCCACTTAACCCAAGGGGGCCCACATCATCCTAACCTCACATCTATAAATTCAATGGCTAAAAAGTTACAAGACCAATGACTTGATTTTTAAAAGCATAGGAGCTCAATTCCACATATATATATATATATATATATATATATATATATATAAAACTAGCGTAGGAACCTGCGCGATGCGGCGGGTAGAAATACTTTAGTAAAAATCTATAGTCTACAAATTTAGCAAACGAATAAAAATATTAAAAAGAAACAGAAAAAATATTTAAAATATTATGAAGGGTAATAAATAATAATAAAAAAATTAAAAAGACTCAAATTCACATTTAATTAATTATATAAAAATATTTATTTATCCTACTATCAATTTGTTTGAGGAGGAGGGGATGAGAGAGGGGTGGCGGGCGGTTTTGAAAGATGAGGGGTCTTGAGGGTTGGGAGATGGGGAGGGAGCGATTTTGGAAGATCGTGGTCCGGGGTTGAGAGATGAGAGGAAAGCAGTTTTGAGAGATGAGAAGGAAGCAGTTTTGGAAGAATGAGGTCAAGCCACGTCAGCAAGATTTTGGGAATTCATAGTTTCGTATAGATATAGATGTTCGATTAAGAAAACAAATATAAAAATTAAAGACTCATTCCGCCGGTACTAATAGCTCGTCAGGTTCAAACCAGTGGTACAAAATATTTACGAAATTCTTAGTTCTTACATTTTCATACATAATTCCTTTTCTATTCCTTTTCTATCGACCCAAAATACAATAACCTAATTATTGATCAGCTATGTA
This sequence comes from Aechmea fasciata, assembly GCA_025177825.1. Taxonomy (NCBI): domain Eukaryota; kingdom Viridiplantae; phylum Streptophyta; class Magnoliopsida; order Poales; family Bromeliaceae; genus Aechmea; species Aechmea fasciata. The sequence goes on along the minus strand of CM045929.1, from coordinate 5,508,130 downwards.
CACACCAACAACTTGTTGGGTGCAAACCACAATTCTAAAATATTTAAATTGAATTATTATTACTTGAATTCTTAAATGTCCTCACATGTCTCACTATTTTCAACATTTATGCATGGTAGGATAGTAAATGTACAATCTCCTAGGTTTGCAATAGTTTCCATAGTGCATGTACTTGTCAAAAAAAAGAAAATAAAAAAAATAAAAAAAAGGTCTCCATAGTGCATGTACTTGTCAAAAAAGAAAATTAAAAAAAAAAAAGGTTTCCATAGTGCATGTACTTGTCAAAAAAAAGAAAATTAAAAAAAAAGTTTAAAATGTCTAGACACCTCATAAACATTAACCTATTTCGAAATTGACCCTCCTGATCTTTTCTTATTTGATTTATGCTTTGTGTAGTAACTAAACATTTGATTTAGCTCCTCATGTTAGCAATTTTATTGGTTCTATTATAATCAAAACAAACATCAGTAAAACAAACAATTTACACGACAAGTGAATTTAAGTAACACTCCATTACAGTATGACAGTAAACAAAGATGATTCTATACTTTGTTTGTTCTTTTGATTATGGATCTTACAATGATAACCTTTGTTATTCTAATCCGAATCTGACTCATTTTATTCTGGCAATAACAAAACAAGCTCTAAAGATGTCAATGCACCTGCTCCATTTCTTTCCTTCCAATCAACATAGTGATGATTACTTCATGATGTAGGGAATGAGTTTTGTTATCAACAAAATTGCGCAATTACAACAACAACAACAACAATAACAACTGTACATTTATACATACCTTCAGAAAAGGCCAACTAATAACAAGTAACAACTAAACATTTATACATACCTTCAGAAAAGGCCAAGATGATGTTGAGTGACAATAACTGCATCACCAAACTTTGCGTTGCCGACGGATGTCCACCAAATATTAACATCAGGAAAAGAAAATGTTATACTTAGAAACCAAACAAGTAGAAAGAATCCTTACTGCAAGTAATCCAGTGCCTATCCTTTTCCTTATAATTATACGCGGGTTATGGGGAACATCTCAGCAATACAAGTCGAAAGAGACTTTCGACCTGTTGATAATAGTTGCAGGGAATGAGATCAAGTTTGAGAATGAACAAGATGGTTTAAATGTTAGTAGATTAACAGGTGGTAAGTCCAATTCTAAAGTCCCAGTATCAGTAATCGATGAACAACATCTAGGTATAATCATGGCGAATCGAGCAGGACAATTATTTCCAATTCAAAAAACAACAAGGTTATCGCATTGATCAGCTACAGCTTTGTGCATTTCATGTATTCATAGTGATACGTAATGAGTACCCGAAAATAGCAATAGCAATTCTAATGAAAGTAAGTTAGCAGGATAAGAGTATTTCAGGAACTCACAAGAACAAGAATTAGCTAGCTGAAGAAGATATAAGATTACGAGCATATATTACATCTCGAGAAGAGGAATTAATTTAGCAAGGTCACACAGCATCAGAACTGTTTCATAGAGACCATGAAACATAGAATTTATACAAGTGAGAACAAAACATTGCAGAGGGAGAAGAGGGAAAAGCACTTACACATGAATCTACTTTCGACTGAACAGGTTCCTCAGCTTCCCTCTTTCTAATCTCTCCAGCAGCTTCTTCGCGCCGGCCACATCCATCTCCGATAGCTTCTTGAGGTACCCGATCGCGCCATGAGAGATCATCAGCTTCTTGCATCTCTTGCTCGAGGAGAGCGACAAGAGGCACGAAATCGCGTACTTTTTTGCGGTGTTCAGCGGGCTAGGATCGAGCAACTGGACCAAATTCGGCACGCTCTTCTCGTCCCTTTTGATATCCCTCGCGTTCTGCGGGTAGCTGATCAAGCTGGCGACGGCTTGCGCCGCAACCTCCCGGGCACCGTTCGACTTGGCCTCGAGCATTTTTACGAGCAGTTGCGTGCATCCGAATTCCCCGACGAGTTTCTTCATCTCGGCCGAGCTCGAAATCCGGCAGATGGCCGAAGCCGCCGCCTGCTGCGCCCCCAAAGATCCGTCCTTCAGCACATGGACTAACCGGGGGAGGAGGCCAAGAGAGACGAGGCTGTCGACGGAAACCGAATTCACCAGATTCCTCAACGCGCCGACCGCGGATTCCTGCGGCAACGGCCCGTCGAGGTAGGCCAGGAGGCTCCTCAGCCCGCCCTCCGACACCACCGACCTTCGCAGGCTGTCGTTGGAGGCGGTGAGGTTCTGCAGGCACTCGGCGGCGTATTCCTTGGAGCCGAGCACGATGCCGCAGTCGAGCAGATTGATCATCACTCGGATGATCCCTTCCTCGGCCAGGGCCTGCCGCACTTCGGGGACTGCGGAGAGGTTCTTCAAGGCGCCGGCGGCGGCGGACTGGGAGATCGAGTCTCCGGTCTGGCAAATCTCGATCAGCGGGCGGACGCCGCCGTGCCCGACGATGGACCGCGCGGTGTCGGCCGACATGGAGAGCCGCTGGAGGGAGAGCACGGCCTTCTCGCGCCCGACGAGGCTGCCGGACTCGGCGAGCCGGATCAGCGGCGGGAGGACGCCCTCGGACACGAGCAGATTCTCGCAGCTGCCGGACTCCGCGAGCAGGCAGACCACGGCGGCGGCCTTCTCCCTGACCTTGGGGGCGGTGGCGGTGAGCAGCTGGATCAGGGCGGCGGCGTTGCTGCGGCCGAGGACGGAGAGCACGCTCTTCTCGTCCTCGCGCATGACGTCGAGGAGCCCGTCGACTGCACGGTGCTTCGCCTCGGCGTGCCCGATCTGGAGCCGCGCGAGCAGCTCCCGCACGCTCTGGTGCGGCGGCGGCTGCAACGACGGTGCCGCGGCGTCGCCGAGGAGGACGCCGGTCTTGACGAGCAGGGCGCAGTCGCGGAGGTTGAGGTCGAGCTTGCCGGAGACGGCGTCGAGGTCGCTCTGCATCTGGAGCTTGCCGAGGGCCGCGGGGTCGGCGCCGCGGCCGGCGAGATCGACGGTCTCGGCGAGCGTGGCGGCGACGGACTGGAGGAGCTCGCGGCAGAGGGCGTTCTTGGAGAAGCAGGGATGGCTGGAGAGGTCGGAGAGGCAGGCGGGGACGCGCTCCAGCTTCGAAATTATTGCCTTCCAGCGGCCCGGAAAGCCCGGCGCCGCGCGGGCGCTCTCGACGGCTGCCGGCACCAGCTGCCGGGCGCGGAGTAGCCACTGCTCCGCAGAGTCGGAGTCGGCGAGGACGGGCTCCGGATCGTCAGCCATCGGTCTAATGACGGACTGAAGAATGTGAACTGAAAGAAGCAAATATTTTAGCACTTAAAAGAATCTTTAAAGAAGGAAGAAGAAGGGAGGAAGGGGGACAAAAAGGAAAGGGGAGGTGGACTCGGTGGGATTATTAAGTAGGCAAGAGGAGATCGAATATTAAAGAAAAAGAAAAATATATAGCATATATAAACAAAAGCAAGTTTAGTAGTATGCTAGAAGCTCTATCTCTCACTGTGGCTCCAACCGGGAATCTGTACTGAAAATAACGTAGGACCAGCCGGGGAAGGGAAGTGTGCTCAAAAGCCACTGTGCTCACAGACAAATATTTATCTCATATGAATAGAGATGGGGGTCTACTCTTTTTTCTTCTCTTCTTTTTTTTTTTTTTTTTTTTTTTTTAGAGAGAGAATTATTTTAACATTTTTATTGTAATTTCAATTCACTTACCTCTCATTTGATATGAGCTAATTGAGATTTGGACTCAACATGGTTTAGCTTTGGACTCGGCATCTCTAGAGAGAGAGAGAGAGAGAGAGAGAGATTGCATGTTCACTTTCAACCTACATGTGACACCGTATGCAACTTTATCTTTCAACTGCACACAAGTTGGCTACAGCAAATGGGGGCTCTGAGCTATATGCATGTCATATGTTTTACTTTTAAGCACAGCAACAAAGGAGGGGACATTCATTTCTCTAATATGTAGCCCATTTTTAACTAATATACACCCCCACACACAACAATAGAGTTTGGCTGCTGCTTTTTCTTTTTTTCTTTTTTTTTCTCGTATTCCTAAGTTATTTTTAATGTTAGAGTTTCAGCATTGATTATCTATTTCGTTAAATATAATTTAGAGTACTTAAATATTCTATAAGTTAAATTTCATAAATTTTGGACATCATATGCTTTACAATTAAAACCTTTAAAAATACGCAATTTGTATCGGATCGTTGGTACGAACTATTAATCTCAAAAGCTCAAGTTTTTAAAAATACGCAATCAATTCACTCAGAGTATATAGAAATAGTCCCCACGAATTTTGATTGTGACTCGATTCAACCAAACTGTAAAACGACACCCACACTCCACGTCATTTTAACGTGATTCGAAATGACAGACTTCCACCGTAGGGCAAGATACTAGCTCCTTTAAACCAACAATGTTAACTGTATAAATCGTTTTGTAGTTTAACAATACAAAAGACTCGGAATAAATTGTATTTTTTATTAAAAATAAATTTATTCACTATCTAAATGAAAATTTCATAATTTTGATGATGAATTAAAAGAATCTGAACTTTTTTTTGGAGAGAGAGAGATAAGTAGCATGCTACCCGCTTCGTTTATTTTATTTAGAAATAAACTTAGCTAGAAATATAAATCAACTAGGATTCAAACTTGGGTCTCGTATACCATCTTAACTTTTATTTTTAAAAACTCAGTGGATTCTAAAACTCTACAATAAACTCGCTTGGTGGATTTTGTTATAATTTTTAAAAAATTATAAAATTTAATTTTTAGATAGTTCAAATGATTTGAATCATATTTCAGAGTATAAATCGCCAATTCAGCAACTCTACAATCGAATGACTTACAAATACTCCACAAATGTAATTATATTTTGCTGTTGCATTTTATTTAGTATTGCCTCCTGGTAAAACCTAGGGATGTCAACGGGTCGGATTCGGGTCGGGTTTTAAAAACCCGAACCCGAACCCGAACCCGACTACCAAACTCGAAACCCGAACCCGATGAATTTTAAAAATCTACATCCAAACCCGAACCCGAGCAAGAACCCGAAACCCGAACCCGACCAAAAATCCGAAAATCCGAACCCGATTCTAAACCCGAAAACCCAAACCCGAAAATAATATTTACCAATTATATTAATATATATATATATATATATATATATATATATATATATATATATATATATATATATATATATATATATATATATATATATATATATATATATATATATATTTTTTGGTTTAGATTATAAAAGTTTAAGTATATTTTTTGGTCTTTAGATATATATATATATATATATATATATATATATATATATTATTTTTTAGTTTAGATTATAAAGATTTAAGTATTTTTTTTGGTCTTTAGATACATCTAAAGCGATTTTTTTATACATATATATATATATATATATATATATATATATATATATATATATATATATATATATATATATATATATATATATATATATATATATATATATATATATATATATATATATATATATATATATATATATATATATATATATATATATATATATATATATATATGGATTCGGATATCCATATCCATTTACATTCCTAGTAAAACCTGTAAATTTTGGTTGTTCATGCCCTACTTGTGAGAAATAAATAATTATTTGACTTCATAATTTTTTTGTCCTAATTTCCAAGTGAACAGGGACAAGAGAATACTATAACCTAAGATGGTCCCAACCAAAAAAATAAATAAGTATTGGGTGGGTCATTGACTAGTCCTAGCATGTTCTTACTTGTTTGTGATTCCTCTCTACCACCTGTGTCATATTGAAACAAAATTCCAAAACCCCATTCATTTGCCCAATGTACCAGTTCCAGACACAACTTTATGGAAAACAGAGCAGCTGCAGAGGGTTTAGGTGCAGGGATTTTGCATCTAAAAGAGCAAGCATTTTTATAAATCTTCACATTTCAACTATGGCCAGCTAAAATAGTTTTTTAATTATCGGATTATTGGCGTTAATCATTAGTTTTAAAAAATTTGAATTATTAGAAATACACAATTAATTTACTTAAAATGTGTAGATACAGCATGCACAGATTTAAATTGTGAGTCAGCCTCAAGGATTTAAGTGTCTTGGCACGGGGTCGTCTTGGGAAACTCTTGGCACGGTGCGTCTTAGCTGCCGATGCGTCTTGGGTCAAAAAATTAACATGTCTTGCCATAATAGCATGAAATATTTATTTTTTTTAGCAACAAAATATTATAACTATTAATTATGTCTTTTTATCACATTATTTGAATTTTATTGAAGAAATTACTTACTAATTTAAAAAATAGAGGGTTTTGAGCTGTGCCATCGGCATGGGGTCTGTATCGTGCCGGTATTTTATTGGCACGGTAGATACGATCCGTACCGACGGGCACTTAAAACCTTGCTCAGCCTCACTAACTTTATGCAGCTTCGAAAATGACTCGATCCAATCCGACCTCTCGTCATTTCGAACATGCTAACTCACTTTGCTCTCTACCATGACGGGATCTTTGGTCTTTTTGAGCCAACATTAATTATTTAAGAATAAATTAAACCTGTGATAACTTTAATATTAATTTGTGCTACAAGCATTTACCAAAACATTAAATGCTTTAATTGATTTGAACATGCATAATCTTAAAAAAATATTAAAACTTTGTAAACAGTTTCAGCAAAAAAGTATATATAATACTACAGAAGATCCAATTGTCTGATGATTAAATCAACACTCTTTCAAGAGAGAGATGAGAAAATATAGTTTTAACTTAAATTAAGTGCTTTATCAGCTCATGAGTTATATAATATATGAAAATTCTTATTAAAAGTTCCTTACTAGTACTAACATGGAAAAACTTCAAATACCACCCCCGTGGTTTCACATTTTCTCACTTTAATATTCTGTGATTTAAAATGTATCAATTTAGTATCATATAGTTTTATGTTTCTCTTTTTATTATCCTCTCTATTATTTTTTTTGTTAAATTAGTGACAAAATTATAACTAAAGAGCATTAAAGTGAATATTCGATAAATCTAGATGGAATATCTGGAGTTTTTTTTATATAATTTAACAAAGTGTTAACTAAGAAACTGACGAAAAATAAAAAAAAAAATGAAACCACAAGATACTAAATTGATACACTTTAACTATAGGGTACGAAAGTGAAAAGATGCGAAACAACGAGGGTGGTATTTAAAATTTAACCTACAAAAATTTTATATATATTAAGAGCAGGATAAGTACCTGCTAAATACGTCATAACCTTAGCTAACCAAACTGAAAATATAAATCACTATTATTTATGTAGCATTATTGTATTAAATTAAAAAGAAAGTTTACTCTCCAAAAAAAAGAAACAATTTAAGGCTTCGTTTGGTATTACGAGGAGATTGTGTTATGTGCTGTGAGAAATTACGTTGAAAAAAATACTCCGTTTGTTTTCGTACGCAATATTGCGTTCCGTATATCGTGGTCGCGATGAGTCGATTACGATATATTTTTTGCATTTCCACACAAAAACGCAGAAACATATTCCTATATTTTTTTCTACAACTCCATTTTATCTAATAGTAGGCCTCAATACCAAACTAAGCCTAAGAATCATAGCCCATGTCCCTATCTCAACTAAATTTAAAAACAAATAAAAAATTAGAAGCCAAATCCAAAAAGAAAAAGGGGCCCTTCAACTTTACATTTTTTCTATTTTTTATTATTATTATATTTTGTTTAAATTGAAATTTTATATATCAGCTACTACGCATTCGTTAATATTATTAAACTTGATGAAATTTTATATATTTTACAATATTTATTATTTGAAAGTTATTAAAACCATTCAAATTAACAGAATCATTTGTATGTTGGTAAAATTTTAATTTTATTTGCACAAAATTATTGAAATTGAAAAGAGCCAAAGTTCTAAAACGTATGAACAAAAGGAGGCTATTTCACACGCCCCTGTAGTTTAATAAATATTTGATATATATACTAATTGGTCGAGAATTTTTTTTTTCTTTTGATTAAAAATTGGTCGAGATTTAATATGCTCATAATATTTATTTAAGTTTGATAAATTTTATGAGATATATTATATTCATAGACACATATTTGGACCCTACGTATAACAATTATGGCATGTTTGGTTCATAATTGAAATAGAAATGAAAAATAAAATTGGATTGTTTTTGTTGGCATTCGGTTAAATCGAATCGGGTGCGTTCATGATTGGGCTCGATCCGACGGTTGTTATGTTGTCTAATTGGATTAGGATTAATCTCGCTTTTAAATTGGAAAGCTAATTAGAGATAAGTTCTAATCATATAAAGATAACAATTAATAACCGATTTGGCCCTATCTCTTACATTATTAGGATTCTGAAATTCCTTATAAATATACGGGCGATCCCACATAGAACGAAAAACGAAAGAGAATAAAAAAAAGAGAGAAACCACATCCTCCATTAACCTAATCCCTTATTAATATACGAACGATCCCACATAGAACGAAAAACGAAAGAGATGGATTTGTGATCGTGCTCGTTTATAGTTCGATTCACCGTGAGTTCGGAGCGTAAGAAGACGATCCAAGGACGATTTAAGGACACGTGAATCAACCTCTACGATCCAGACGTTGTAATGCGAATCGCTTCCGCAAAAAAGTACGAACGAATACTTCCGCTGCGTTATACTTAGAATACGAAACGAAATGACGAATCATCCAAAACTGTTTGGTTCATTATTAAAATAAAAATCGTAATAAAAATTTAAAAATTTTTAAGAAAGAGTTTTGATTAAGAGAGAGAAAACCGATGAAGAGAGGAGTTAGGTGTTGATAAAAGAAAATTTTGAATTGTCTACTTTGGAATGAGACAATCCTGAATTCAAAACCGAATTGGATCATAAATAAATTTGATCATTCTAATTCCAAAGTGAAATGAAAATTAAAATCCGATTCCTATAAAACAAACGGTAATTATTGGAATCAATAAATTTCATTCCGATTTCATAGTCTAAAATAGGTGAGTTCAAATTATTTCTCGTTTTAATAAAATTCTTTCTTTCAGAGCATAAAATTATTCAACTTAAATAAATTAAATTAAAAATTACATTTATTCCACACAAAAAAAAATAAATAAAGGAAACTGAGGGAGCTATTTTGCAATGAGCGAAACGGATAGCATACTATCTTTTGTCTCTCTCAAAATAAAAAATAAAAAAAAGAAGTGCCGCTGACTTAATTAGTAAATTTCATATAATTCTCACAACGATAAATTTATTAAAGTAAACAATCAGGTTAAATTTTGAAGTTAATGAAATGTTACCTGACTTGAATCAAATAAATTAAAAAATTAGAAAGCAAACTTAAAATTTTAAGAGATTAGATTATTAATTCAAAATGATTCGTAGTAAAGTTTTAAGTATCGTGACATAGAATTGTGCTAAAAACTTCCTAACGTGTCAATGCATCCCCGTCACAAAAATATACATATATGCCGACACATAAAAAGATAAAATATTTATCTTTTTAGCAAGAAAGTATTATAATTCTTTATTATATTATATTTATCAATTCTTTTGAACATTATTAGAAAAATTACTTGCTAATTTATATTTTAAAAAAATAGAGAATTTTGAAAGCTGTGTTGTTAATAATACGAGGCGGTGTATCATGTTGATATTTTACAAAAAGACTTCAAATACCACTCTTATAGTTTCGTATTTTTTTTATTTTATTACCATGTGATTTAAAATGTATCAATTTAGTACATTCTCTTTTTATTATCCTCTTCACTAATTTTTTTCATTAAATTAGTGACAAAATTAAAACTTAAAGACTCTAAAGTGAATTTTCAATAAACCTAGCTGGGGGGTCTGAAATATTTGTATATAATTTAAAAAAATATTAACGGACTAGCCGACGAAAAAAAATAAAAATAAAATTACAAAAATATGATACTAAAGTGAGAAAGTGCGAAACCACATAAATGGTATTTGAAGTTACCCCGTATTTTACTGGCATCACATAAATTTGGTACATTTTTTATCCAAATAAAAAGGGCGTGACCGAGCCAACAAGGAGGGCCCAGTCCGAGTCACGCCTCGCGAGTCACAAATCGTTGGGTCATGATTCGAACTCGTCGGCGTGGATATCTTTTTCTTTTTATTATTATTATTATTATTATTATTATTATTATTATTATTATTTTCCTACATATAAAGATGTGCCCAAGCTCACGTGAGCCGTGAACGTAGCCCGCTCAAAATCCCCAAAATGCCCCTACGACAACTACCGCTCACCTAAACGGGACTCTATTTACCATAACGCCCTCGGCTCGTACTAGAAGTTTCAAATAGTCCCACGCGTCTCCAAGGGGTAAATCGGTCATTTTGTCACCCCCGAGACCCGTCCCTCTCGAACCGGCGATGAGAGGCCGGTTCAAACCGTCGGTGCCGGTCGAGCGAGAAAAAAAAATCGGAATATCAATTCGAGGCCCCTCAACAATAGCCTATTTTGAAACCCGTCCCCAAACTAATTTAAGAATTTTGGCTGGAACTTTCTTAAAAAATCTCTTATAAATATCCCTTTTTTTAATATATTTCTCTTCGACTTTTAAAAAATCTATATTTTTCTTCTTGAAATTTTAAAAATACTTTTAGAGGATACGACATTAATGTAAAGACAAAATGGCTAAATTATTCTTAATTTTTTTTATTAAATTTGTTTTTTTTTATATAATTTGATATAAATTATAAGAAATTGACGAAATAGTAATAAAACCCCGACGAAATAGGACTAAATGCAATAACTTGAAATGTTAAAGAAGTAAAAGTATAAATTTTTGAAAGTTAAAAAAAAAAAAAGTAAAAGTTCAAGTATTTATAAGAAAATTTTCAGTAATTTGGCCTAAAAATTTAGTATCAAAAAAAACGAAAAACGAAGTTTTTAAGGATCTGTCACGAGTATCACTATAGTTGAGGGGTCCCCATACAATTCCACAAAAGAAAAAGCGAAAACACAAAGGTAAAACTTGGCTTGTAAGAACAAAAAAAAAAAAAAAAAAAAAAGGGAAAAAGTTTCAAAGGAGCAGTGGAATCTAAGGCAAATCCCCAAAACTTAAAGCAAAAGAGAGAGAGGAGGAACGGATTCGAAAGGGTCGTAAATTTACCTCTTTCGATCTCTCCGCTTGCGCGAGACGCGTCGCGAAAAGGCGTAGATCGACCGCGAACTCCTCCTACTCTCCTCCGCTTTACGAACCAAACACCGGCAATGAGAACGAAAACGGCTGCGGTAGAAGAAGCAGAGATCATCAAACTACAGCGATCGCCACGGCTCGTGTGTCGTAAAATTATTTTGAAACAAAATAAACGATTTTAGAGCTAGTAAAAATTGTAGGGGGAGAGAGAGAGAGAGGATAATCACCTCTTCTTGTAATAGTTTGTGTGTTCGATATAAGTTTCTCTGATCTCGAGCTCTCGTTGGAGAGAGAGAGAGAGAGAGAGAGAGAGAGAATAGCAGGGGATTTGAATTTTGTATACGGGGATTGGTTGCTGTTTAAGTGTTTTTGAATTTTTGAAATGGACGGCGGGGAGGGGTTCTGATGCGGGTGGGGAGGAGGGGATCGGACGGCTGTGGATGCGGGTCTATCCGACCGTTTTTTATTTTTGAAATCGAGTGGGCCCATGATTCTTCCGTGGCGTTTCCAAAGTTCTGAGGACACGTGGCACGTTGTACGAGTGATTTGAATCGGGTACTACTATTTTGAGTAAATTACATTTTGGTACTCAAAGTATCGGCCACGGACAATATTTTAAATAGCAATCGCTACATCCGTCGCAGCAAATTTTATGTGTTACTACCGAGCGTCTCTAAAGCAAGTGGTAAAAGGCTTCGTGGTTGGTATCCGAAATCCAAGTTCGAATTCTAGTTGATTCATATTTCTAGCTAAGTTTATTTCTAAAGGAAATAAACAAAAAAAAAAGAAGAATTTTATGTGTTACTACTACATAATAATTTTTCAGACGGTTTTAACGAATCAGGTTCATAACAGCCGCTTTAGCGCTATAGGGTTCATTAAAACGGTCAGAAAGCGAACACTATGAGCTCAAAATTTTAAAAAATATAAATGAGTTGAAATATTTAAGTGGGTCGGGTTCTTAAGTGGCTGACCAGAGTATCTATAGTAAAAGAGAGAAAAAAATATCTTTCTGATGAATAAGATTTTAATCATTTATCTAAGATTATCCCTTTTACATCCATTTATAAATTGCTTAGATTATTTACGGATTATACATTTTCGAGTTTTATGTTTTTTGATTTGCGAAATTATAATACTTTAAAGTTAATCTTAATAGATAATCACATTAAATATTTATTAAAAAAGAAATGGTTAGTTATTTCTTTTCTTCAAAATTATATATACTTTTTATAATAGATGTAAATATATTAAGTTTGTTTTTATAAAATCCGTTATGAGTTGCCTCCTATTCATTTTTCGCTATGACACACTCAAAATGTTATGTATCCGCTATCAACTATTTACAACCTTGTCACGTAACACTTTGGTCTTCAATTTTTAATTTATTATAATTTTTTCCTCAGATTATGTAACACGTGATAGTTTAGTACTCAAACTCTATATTATTTCGGTATTAGAAATTTATAATATTTATTCAAAAAAAAAAAAGAGAAGAAGATTGTGAGACTCAAATTTAATAATTCAAAAAGTTTAATGACTAAAGTGCCAGATGTCTTATAGTTCGAACTAAAAAATGACAACTAATTAAAATTCAAAAGCTAAAATGTCACACATGTTATAGTTGGAGCTAGAAATTATACTGGATTAAAGTTCGAGGACTAAAATGTCAAACTCTTCACAGTTTGAGGACCAAAAGTGTAATTTGCTCTATTTTTTTCATTATTCTTTTTTGTGGGAGTTTGAGATGGCCCCAGGTGGGATCCACTGATGTGTGTTTATTATATTGGTTCAAGTACAATAATGTTTGTTGTTTTTAAAATGTCATTTTAATATAAGGTATTTTGATTATGTATTTTGCTACCTCATGTGAAAAATGGAATTGATTTTTAGAGTACACACGTGCCCCACCTAAACCAACTTAATGAGTTGTGATTGAGCTTGAGTACGACCTAAATCAGATTAAATATCTAAATATAATTCTTTTAAATTGATCTTTTTAGCAACACGACATTAGAGTCAGTTTTAAATTTTCTCTTAGTATTGTTCTATTGATCTTTTTAGCAAAGCGATATTATTTTATTTGGGTAAATTGCATCGTTGCCCCCTGAACTTTTGGCGGAGTTTTACTTTACCCTCCAAACTATTAAAACGGTCATTTACCCTCCTATATTTTAATATTGCATCTTGTTGCCCCTTCCGTCAGTTAAAGTTAACGGAGCTGAACGGGAGTTGACGGAAGGGTTAGATTTTTGTGGTTTTTGGGATGCAAAAACTATGAGAAGAAGAGTTGGAGGGCATATAAATGGAGAAAAAAAGAGTTTTTAAGGAATAAAAGTGAGTTGGTTGGAATAAGGGACAGCTTAGACGGTAGATTTCCCGCCAAAACCTAATCCTTCTGTTAACTCCCGTTCAGCTCCGTTAACTTTAACTGACGGAAGGGGCAACAAGATGCAATATTAAAGTATAGGGGGGTAAATGGCCAGTTTTAAGAGTTTGGGGGGTAAAGTGAAACTCCGCCAAAAGTTCAGGGGGCAACAGTGCAATTTACCCTATTTTATTTTATTGTTCTATTATTTTTCTGCTACCTATTCTATCAAAAAATAGAGAGAGAGAGAGAGTTGAGCTAGAATGCTATCAGTAGTAAACATGCTTCGTTGCCACCCATTTGTTTTTTATGATGGAGCCTTCAAATCGACGATCGGTACCGTTGAACATGATTTATACCACTTGAGCTATCTAAAAACCAAGTTTCAAATTTTTTCGGCATCATTGACATAATGATCAAAGAGTTTCGAAATTTATAATTTTAAGGATAGATATGAGACGTTTTCTCGTTTAACGGTGTAAAGCTATCCAAATCAATTGAATTTTAATTAAAAATTTTTTTAAACTATTTAGAACAAGATCTATACTCTCGATCTTGATTACAAAATTTCTATCACCACTTTTTAAAGGATATTCATTTTCAGCCGTTCATTTTTAAATTCACTTGATGAACAAGAGAATAATATCAAAAAAGCATGAAATTTGGTTTCTAGATAGTTCAAGTGATATAAATCATGTTCAACGATGCCGATCATCGATTTGAAGGATCCATCATCGAAAACAAATAGGTGACAATGGAGTATGTTTACTACTGATAGCATTCTAGCTCAACTCTCTCTCTCTCTCTCTCTCTCTTTTAGAAGCACCAATCTCTTGGCGCTTCTAAGTTTCTAGTCTTTGGATCTACTCCTTAATTACTAATAACTTTTGGATCAAACGCCATTCCACCTGCTACCACCTATCACCATCATCTCAACCTTACATCTCTCTATCCAATAGCTAAAAATTCAAAAGTACCAATCTTATGGTGCTTTTGAGAGTATTCTAGCTCACCTTTATATATCTATATCTCTCTTTGAATTGTGGATCCAAAAGGGGTACGGCACGCCTCTCCGGGAAACGCGGGAGCCGGCGCGGGTCGGCGCGGGCGGGCTGGCGTGGGGGCGAGCCGCCGCGGTCGCGGGCGGGCGAGCGGGTAGGGGCGCGGGCGGGCGGGCGGGCGGGTAGGGGCGCGGGCGAGAGGGCGGGCGCGAGCGGGCGGGTGCGGGCGCGCAGGCGCGAGCCGCGAGCCGGCGCGGAGGGGAGGGTTTTCTTTGATTTTTCTTTTCTCTCTCTCTCCTCTCATTTTCTAACTTTAACTCTCTCTCTCTCTCTCTCTCTCTCTCTCTCTCTCCTTCTACTCTCCCCATCCTCTCTCTTTCTCTCTCTCTCTCTCATACAAAAAAATAAAAAATCTATATAATATTATGACTTATATACAAAAAATAAAAATAAAAATTTTAATTGCCTCTCTCTTTCTCTCTCTCTCTATCTCTCACATACAAAAAAATACAAAATTTATTATTTATATATCTAACTCCCATTCTCTCTCTTTCTCTCTCTCTCACATACAAAAAAATAAAAAATTTATATAATATTGTGACTTATATACAAAAAATAAAAATAAAAATTTTTATTAAAATTAAAATATAACTTTTTTCTTCCCTTTTCTAATTCCCATCCTCTCTCTTTCTCTCTCTCTCTATCTCTCACATAAAAAAAAATACAAATTTTTTTATTTATATATCTAACTCCCATCCTCTCTCTTTCTCTCTCTCTCTCTCTATCTCTCACATACAAAAAAATAAAAAATTTATATAATATTGTGACTTATATACAAAAAATAAAAATAAAAATTTTAATTAAAATTAAAATATAACTTTTTTCTTCCCTTTTCTAATTCCCATCCTCTCTCTTTCTCTCTCTCTCTATCTCTCACATACAAAAAAAATACAAACTTTTTTATTCATATATCTAACTCCCATTCTCTCTCTTTCTCTCTCTCTATTTGTTTAAAATAATCATATTTAAAAATATTAATGCATAATAAAAATAAAATAATATTAATAGTTATAATAATTTACTGTTGTATTTTTTTCCCGCCGCATCGCGCGGGTCCCGTACCTAGTATATATATATGACAGGATAATAAATACAAAACAATATGCTGTATGATTTGATATTAAAGTATAATATATATAGTCATAGAGAAAGACTAAAAAATTTTGTTATGGCTAGAATGTAAAGTTGAGAGATGATTTTTTTTTTAAAAAAAAAAATTCCATTTCCAATTCATTAAATATTTTCATTTTTACATATTTATAAACAAATACATGCAGAGGAGAACCTCATATGTGGGGTTTCGTTTATGTTACCTAGTAATCACCTACAATGTAGTTATTACTAATTAATTAATAGGGCCCAGTACAAGGAACAACAATCATAGACACTACAACACCTCTATAAACAAGGCCCTTTCACAAATCAAGAAGATGCAACAACTCATTACAACATATCACAAATGAAGAAGATCCAACTCATTACACCATAATTAGACCTAAAAGAGTGAGCAATGATTTCATTCTTATGTAAAGCACTCCAAGAATATGATGCAAAATTGATGTGAATTAGTTTGATCACTTAGCTGTGCTAATCATTTTTCTCTTTTGAAAAAGCAATACTATCAATAACACTTATACTGTGTAGGAGCATATCTTACAACCTAGCCTCCAAACCATCCAGATTTATTCACATGTTCCATCCCTTTCCTTTTAGTACTTCAAACCTTCTTTCTTTTTTTTTTTTTGGATTTTCAAACCCTTAGATATGAGGTGTAAGATATATGTACACTCTACAATAAGATGTACATATATCATTTTTCTTTCTAAAAAGAGTAAGTATTATGACAGTCATCAAAATTCAATACTTTGAATCCATTTGGTACAAGAAACAAAAACCTATAAAAATATTCTGCTCCCTTTTCTAATGAGACCGTAAATTTTTCTTAACCTACTTATCATGATATGCACAACGCAATATGCCTGCAAAAACAAATATAATATTTTTTCGTCATATTTGTTTCATTACAGGTAACACAATCTTCCCGCAATCAAACTACAGGAGATTTTAATTCTGAATAAAACCACAAAATTAAATGACTACTCCTTGCAGTATCTATTTTTTTAAAATAAAAAGTTTCTAAATTTTCTGCGAGAAATAAGTGAAAAAAACTCAGCACCCAAGTACAGAACAGTCATCAAAGTTTCAATATATCTAAGGGGGGCTCAAACCAACCAACCAATAAATCCAATAAAAGATAAGGCTATCTTTATCACATAAAAATATCCTCACCATCACTTCTCTCACTACTAGCCCAAAGCCACTCCAGTGCTTACTGAATAGAGAGAAAACAATGGCTTTTTTGAGCTATACTCTTCAACCCACATCATGCAATAAGATCTCAAAAAGAAGCAGTGTGTCCCCAATTTTCTCTTGCTCCATGCAACCCTCTCAAAACAACATTAAGGTATAATAGTCTTCATGCAAGAGGAACTATGACTCTTAACTAAACCAAGGACTAAGAGGCTTTTATGTTGTTGGGTGTTCTTTATTTCTTGATGGGAAGAGGTTGTGATCAATGGCGCGGCGAAAGAGATCGGGAGAGCCGCAATTTTAGCCGTGACGAAAGCGAGGGGAATGGAGGTGGCTGCTGCCGTGGACAATCAGCTAATAGGGCAAGATGCTGGAAAGGTTCTCTATCTATACATTTGGTTCTTCTCATGTTGTGTTCTGTTCATTTGTAACTGTACTTAAAAAGAGCACACTCTTTTGTTTCAGATAAGTGGTATGGAAGAGCCTTTGGAGATCCCAGTGCTCAATGATCTCACAATGGTTCTGGGATCTATTGCACAGGTACTTTACTGTATTATTACATTACTTTTCATTCTATTTTCTTAGGGTATTATTAATACTAACCCATGGATAGTTTGCTCTGCTTGTTAGTCGAGAGCAACAGGCGTTGTCGTAGATTTCACCGAGCCTTCGACTGTGTATGATAATGTCAAACAGGTACGAAGGAACCACACAATGGTTGCTGTCGGTTTTTCGCTTTTGGTGCTCAAGGCCCTCAAATATAATACCTGAAAAGGATTAGAACATATTCTGACTCATCAATCTTGTTTACAATCATGTAGGCAGCAGCATTTGGATTGAGCAGCATCGTTTACGTTCCAAAAATTCAGTTAGAAACAGTTACCGAGCTATCGTTGTTTTGTGAGAAGGCAAGCACGGTGAGATTGTCAGCACACTGTTCCATCCAGTGATGCTTCTTAACTATGGGCAAAATTTTTATTAGGCTACTGCTATATCTTTGGTGTTAGGGTTGTCTAATTGCGCCGACGTTGTCTATTGGCTCTGTGCTGCTCCAACAAGCTGCAATTCAAGCTTCATTCCACTACAACAACGTCGAGATTGTGGAATCAAGGCCTGATCCAGCAGTATGTTTTCCAAAACCTATAAACATGTTGATTTCATTTAAATAAAGGAATAAAGTTCAAAATGCCAAGTTAAACAAGCTGTAAATTACCTTCCATAGCTCTTCTAGCACAAGTTGCAGTGTCTCGGGCGAGAGATCGACAAACTAATTGCTCTGTATTGACAGGAACTGCCATCGCCGGAGGCCATACAGATTGCGAACAATCTTTCTGATCTTGGTCAGATGTACAATAGAGAAGATATAACAACAGACAATCCAGTAAGTAAAGAGACCACCATTTTTAGCTCTCATGGTTTCATAACAAAATATACAAATCTCATTGGCAATAAGGTCCGGTACATGCTGTTAGCTACTCTGTGTTAAGTTGTTTGGCTCATACATTGACTAGACAATCACATTCCAATATTGATATAAAACATTAGATAAAAGAAAGCCTATCATTAGCATTTAAACGAGCTCGCTTTGCGATAGGTAACAGCACTAATTATACTCAATAGAAATAAAATGTGTTTGAGAAGGCAAGGGGTCAGATCCTATGCGAGGATGGAGTACGAGTACACAGCATGATCCTTCCAGGTCTTCCTTCTAGTACAGCAGTGAACTTCTCGGGACCAGGAGAGGTATGTCTGCCGTTGCATAAATCCATAATCATACTTCGCAATGTGAATTTTAAAGCAAATCATACAATATTTTCAGGTATACACCCTAAAACATGATGTAACAAATGTCAAATGCCTCATGCCAGGTTTGATTTTAGCCATCAGAAAGGTGGTGCGCCTGAAGGTAATCATCACATTAAGCTTTTTTAAGTTCTGGACTAGCTCATGCTTTCCACGCTAAACAATATCATAATTTCGCAGAATTTGATTTATGGACTAGAGAAGTTCTTGTAGCTATTATGCAATGAAATGAAAGGCATTGGGATTTCTCACCTGATCGTTCCCAACCTGAAGAGAGTACAAGGGAGCAATTTTGTGGCATCAGCATTGGCTACTTTCAAACCTTGTCTCAGCTCCCATTCAAGGACACTGCATAAACACCTATGAGATACATGGAAGTAATATATTTCGGTGAAGAAGTTGTAATGCTCTATTGCAGAAAATCGCAGATATTTGTGCTGCAGAGCTATGTAAATCTTCTCTGGAGAACAAATTTTTTCAAGGAAATGAGGGAAACATTCTCCATGCAGAAGATGGAAGACATTCATGAAAGTTGGCGTCCTGTGATTAAACAATTGAAATGACAAAATTTGTTCTCATGCAATTCATTTAGCAGCATTTTGATTCTTTTTGTAGGAAGGGGCTTCTAAGGTGTAGCAAGAACTTGCAATCCCACATTTAACCAAAAGATTAGAAAGGAGATAAAAAATAATTACAAGCTTCTTACATGAGGAAAATAAGAAAAAGTTCATGGCTCTTGTTGTTCGCATGGGGCGTTACCTCTGTACAGTAGTTCAATCATTTGTGCTCATAAGTCATAAGCCACTCTAAAAGTTTCCGTGTTGCTATTCTATACGCGTTTCCTGAGCCTCTAGTGAGTTATAGACAGAGTTAGAAAAGATCAAATCTTTGATGATTTCATCATACATGATTGAGTTGCAAAGACGTGTGAATAGGAATCCTACATCTGAACTGAATTCTTTCTGGTTAAAGAATCCCTTTCTAGTTGTATACAGCTATCTCAATATCAATAGCTATGTCGCCTTGGTCTAGTTCAACAGTTTTCCTCACACTTCTGATTAAATCAAAATACTGACGAATGTTAGATCTTAATTACCATTTATTCTGGTTACGGCACTCTATCTCCTCCATCAAGTCAATCTAGAGTAACATCCTAGCTGGAAAGGATCTAGCATTATGCGTAATATTCACTTGCTTAATGCCTAAGAGTTCGCAATTCTTTGTCACAATTATTTGTAAAAAGGATCACTTTTTTAAAGAACAGAAATTTACCCAACAAAGACCATGTGTATCATTTATGGTTGGAGATAGAAGACATACAAGTTCCCAAAGAAATTTTTGCACAACAAAGAAACAAAATATAGTTCAAGAAGAAACAGAATAGATTAGTATGCTTGTACAACACCTAGATGCCTTGAAACTCTTTGACGGTCATATCTTGAAATTTACTTGCAACCGCCCTTATCCACGCTCTATCTTTATCACTGTATGCATAATTTGAATTGGAAGCCAACAAAACAAAACCTTCAATCTCTGTTGTATCAGTGGTTGGTTTGGAGGAGCTCATAACTGGTTGTACTAGAAGAGAAAGAGTCTCTTTGGGTAGAATCCTCCGAAGCTGAGAATCTGATTTCACAAGACAAAGAAGAAATAAGCATGCAATGCAATGAAAATGTACTATGTAAACAAAACAGAAATCTCTAAAAGTGACTTGCAAATGTATAACTTTATGTGACAAAGACTTGTACATATTTTGAGCTACATTGATGGTAACAAATTTTCTTAATCTTTGAAGGGTTTCTTTTAATATCAAATATGAGCATGGAGGTCGAAACCACTTTTAATTTTGAAGAACAATATAAGGACATAACAGTAAGCAAGTTACGTACATACAAATGGTGCCTTTTAGGTCATCATTTCAAGCAACTGAATTGATTACGTCAACAGAACGCAATATGCAAATCATTCATATTCTATGCGATGTAAGTACACCCTCAACATCGTATTGCCCTTTCCTATGAAAACAGAAACATCAAAGAATATCCATTTACCTGTGAATTTGGGAAAGTATATAGCATCCTTCAGATCAAGAAGCCCGCTTTGCTGAATCTGGCTATTAAACAATCCAATCATGGCAACTCTTGAAACATCTTCAGGCGTGTTCCAGTAGCCACGTATACACAATGCATTATTAACTCTTATAAGCTGGCGCAGAAGAACAGTCCATAAGAACAAATATAGGTGCTAGAACTGAGCCATCTCTTTTTAATGAACTTAAAATTTTCATCAAACTAAATGAGAACCAAATTCACATTTTTCCATTAAGGCGCAACAAGCCAGCTTGAGCCATATCAATAAGAAACAATAGCCTATACATCGACATTATGTGGCAATAAAAGAAAAGTAATTCAAATGATAAACATAAGTGCCTGAAAATACCACCGACATCGTGTTGGTGTTGCGCAATATCGCATACGATGCCCAAGCCATATCCTCCTTCTCAGTAGCTGACAGCTCTTCAGACATGATAAATATTTGCTTACTTCCTTCTGGGAGTGACTGACGATCCGCTGAATTTATACCCTACACAAGATTTACTGAACGATTAGTAAAAGTTCGCTTTAGTCTGCTAAATAAATTCAGGTCCATAGCTATCTCTCGACATTGAAAAACGTACACTCTTTTTTATATGAATCTATAGATTTGACAAAGAAGCATTGCGTGCTATGCATATAAAATCTCCATTTCCTAAACAATGGAATTAATTAGGGGAAACTTCAATTTGCACTCTTGAGCTTTCACGCATTTTCACTTTTCTACCCTATTGTTTGAAAAGTTCCACTTTGGTATCTTGTGGTTTACTATTTTGTATTTGTTTTACCCTAAGGATCTCTAGGGTACCAAAATGGTGTAATGTATAAACCACTGGATAGTGAAATAATAAAGGTAAAAAAGTACAGAATTTTACATAAATTATGGACCATTTTGAATCAGTTACCCAACTTTTCAAAATTTTGATTTAATCTATTTTTTAATTTGTTTGATTTGGGTCAGTTAACAGTACTTTGACTTCAAAATTTAAGCTAATTACTTACTCCAATGAATTTATAGTTGCGAGAATTGCATAAAGTATACTAACCAAATAAAATCTGTGAAGATAAACAATACATTCAAATATCGAAATCAAAGTACAGTTGACTGACCCAAATGAAACATACCGAAAGGTTGAATAGTTTATTATCTATAAAAACGTACAGAATTTACCTGAACCATATACCATTTTCGATGGGTTGCCCAATGACTAACCCAAATCAAACAAATTGAAAGATTAGATAGTTTTTTATATGTAAGAATATACAGAACATACCCGAACTATGAACTATTTTGGATGGACTACGCAATCTTTCAAAATTTTGATTTATCCAATCTTTCAATTTGTTTGATTTGAATCAGTAAACCATACTTTGATTGTGAAATTTAAACTAATTACCTACTTTAATGAATTTATATTTGCAAGAATTGCATAAAGTATACTAATCAAACCAAATTCGTGAAAATAAACAACACATTCAAGTATTGAAATCAAAGTGTCGTTGCCTGACCCAAATTAAACAAGCTGAAATGTTGGATAGTTTAGATAAGTTCCGTACGTTTTCTCAGATAGTACATTTTACAAACCACAGAACGGGAAAACATAGAATTCTAGTATTCGCATCGGCAATTCAACAAACACATTGTGGGCACTGCAGTTCCTCCCCACCTCAAGGAACCTCCCGAGATACGGGAGCGCGAGCGAGAAAGCGGCCAAGCAAAGGCCCAGAGCCTCAGATCGCTGCACTCGCATAAAAGAAGGGCAAAACCCAAATAATCAGAACAACAATTATTCCACACAACAACATCAAGAACGAAGAGAAAAAGAGAAAGAGAGAGAGAGAGGGAGGCTCGGATCGATCGGGCACTCACGAGCTGCGCCGGCGTCGCCGCCGCGGAGGAGGAGGAGAGGAAGTGGTTGAGCAGGATGAGGGATCCGAACCCCGCGCCGATCCATCTGGGCAGGTACGACTCGTCCAAACCGGGTATACCTGCGATTGTCTCTCCGTTAAGTATTTATTTTTTACGCATAACTAGTTTGCGTGATGCATGCTTAAGTTAGTTGTTTGAAAGAAGAGCAGAGCATTGAGGGAGTGTTTGTTTCGCTTGCCGAGAGTGAAGCGGAGTACGGAGAGATTGAGCTGCTGCTGCTGCTGCTGCTGCGGAGGGTCGGAGTTTTGGGCTCTGATGGCGAGGCGTCTTCGGCGACGGTGGTGGTGGTGGTGGTGGTGGGAATTGGAGTGGGTTCGAAGGGGTTGAATAGTGGGGAAAAGAAGCGCGACGCATTTGCTCGCCATTTCTGTCGTCGGTTTATTTCTGTCCTCGGTTTCACGCAATTTTTCGCTTATTAGGAAGCAGACGGCTGCCGGCCCGAGAGGAGTAGAGATAGGGATGTAAAATGGGTGGGCCCGGCCCGGCCCGGCCTGGCACGGTCTCGGGCCTGGCCGAAGCATGGCACGGATACTGTAGCATTTGTGCCAGGCCGGCCTGGCTCGATAGTTCCGGCCGTACGGGGTCAATATTTTCGGCCCGACTGCCCGGCACGGCACAGCCCAGACGGCAAAATTGTTACTTTAAATTACGGAATACTAAAGTAAGAAAGTGCGAAATCACAGAATTAGTATTTGAAGTTTACCCTTAATAAATTAATCATATTTTTAAAAATATATATATATAATAAAAATATATTTTTTTATTTATCATAATGGGACGGGTGAATCTAAAAGATATAATCTAATTAGTTGGGAACACCACATTAGTAATATAAGTGATGCATTCTAGATTTTGTTTTTTTAAGTAGGAGAAAGTCTACTCCTCTCGGCGAGAAAGTTTATTATGTCACACTTACTCCACATTGTCAATAACAAGTTAATTATCTCTCTTTTTTTTTAAAAAAAAAAAAGTGGAATAAAAATATTTTTTTATTAATCATGATGGGATGGGTAAACTCAAAGGACACAATATAGTTGGTTGGAAACGCCACGTTAATAATATAAGTGGTGCATTCTAAATTTTTTTTTTAGAAGAGTGGACCCTTCTTGTTTACCTTTTTTTTTTCTTTTATTTTCCTAAAATACATAAAATCACACTATAAATTTCCATTGTTTTACTTTTTCTTTCCAACTTTTACAAAAATATATTCGTTCTCTTGAAATTTTATAAATATTTTTAAAAAATTACGGCATTAGTAAAGAGGATAAAATGATCAAATTGTCTTTATTTATTTTATAAAAAATACATTTTTATTGCTTTCAAAAATATTTTCGGTATATATTATAAAAAAATAAACAAAATAGTGAATTAACTTTGATGGCGATGGCTAAATACATCACCTTAAAATTTTGAGAGATGTAAAGTAAAAAAAATGAATATTCTAGATTTTTTTCATTAGTTTAGCCTTTCTTCTTAAAATGACTGTATGTAGCCATCATCGCTGCCCCCACTCTCCCTTAGCAGAGATGACGCGGCAGCAACGATGATGACAGTGATGGAGCCTGAGGAGAGTGGGGATACGGTGACGATGGTGATAGTAGAGGGGGAGGTGTGGTTGATAGAGACGAGCGAGGCGGAGAGGAGGAACGGAGAAGGACTCGAATTTGGGCACCTTGCATGCGGCCGCCACACTTATGATCTTGTCGAACATGGTGCCGACATTGGTAGTGGCAATAGCGGAGCGGAGTAGGGCGAGCCTCGCGTGGGGGAGGTAGGTCGGCTCCAGGTTTCAGCACTTCGATGCAATGCGGGTGTAGAGGCTCGTCGTGCAAGACAGAATGCAATTTTCTCTAAAACAGTATAACTTAATTTTGTCAAGTACAACTTTATTATTATTATTTTTTTTTTACTTTTTATTCTTTTTTCTATCCTATGTATCCTTTTTCGCTTCTTGGATATTGGCGCGTCTTTGCCCTTATCCTTACGGGCCGCGAACACCTCCTCGATCACGACCTCATTGCTTCCTTCCAGTTCGCCCTCACCCGCGCATGCTCCGAGTTCACCCGCGCATGCTCCGAGTTCTCCTCCTCGAACGCCACATTGATACCGGCGCCAACGGAGGCGGAGGTGACTCCGAGTTCTTTTCCTCCGGCGCTAACGTTAGTGTCGGCACCAGCGTCGGTAGAGGCCGAGGCGGAAGCAATGAAAGAGAAAGCAGTACCGCCTTCGTTATTGTTGCCGAAGACCACGAAGGTGGTGGAGGATGGTCAGAAAGGAGGAAAAAAAAAAAAAAAAAAAAAGAAGAACGGAAAAAAAAAGGGAAAAGAAAATAAGAATATTTTAGTCAGATTACTGAAAATCTAATCTAGTCAAAATCTAAAATAGTGACTCACTTTTACAAAATCACAAAACTAGTGAATTTTTTATGCTAATTGACCATCTAAAATTTAAGTATATATGCTTTAAACTAAAAACATCAAAATTTAATTTGCATTTACTTTAAAATTTAAAAATTTATTAAATTTTAATTATGATCCACTGTAATTAAAATATTTTAATTGTTAATTCAAATTTAATATCAAAAATTAAATTTAATTCACAATGTAGACTCAAATTTTAATTTAGATAGATAGAAATACTGTTTTTTAGCAAATTTATCATAACTGTTTATTTTTAAATCAAGTAGGTAAACAGAAATATTATTTTTTAATAAATTAATCATAACTAATTATTTTTATTTAAAATATTTTTTAACAAATTAATCACGAATATTTGCTGGAAATATTTTTTGTATTTCTTTTTCGATTTCGTCGGTCATTGTGATCTCCTAGATGATATTAATAACGGAACGAAATGCAACAGTATGGATTTTGCGGGTGAAATACTGACTATTGTATAATCCCCAAAACAAACAAAAGGGACAGAACAGACCATCATCCTTTAGATCAAGTGCTTATTGTAAAAGCTTCCAGAAAGTGTTGATCACAGACAACCGAAAAATCCACAGCAGCACTTAAGATCGATAAAAAGAAACTGAAAGGGGCAGATATCTCAGCAAACCTATACAACTTGGGGCGTTTTGTTTGTGAGCATCGGACAAAACGCACCCCCGATATGCGAACGCACCCCCGATATGCGAGACAAGAGTATAGTTAGTGCTCTTCGACAAACAACAAGTGTAGCGCGACTATAGTTACTTTCCAGGCTTGACCAGCAAACCGTAAGGGATAGGGGCGGGCCGAAACGCTGCAGCTATTAATTTACAATGCTGTTTCGGGAAAAGAGTCTTCTTTTCCCCCGAAACATCACCGTCATCGGCAAACTGTACAGGCTCGAGCAGTGTGTTGAGGACCGCTTGATTCCATCTTGCCGCGGCTCCCATCTGCCTGTGTCAGGCGCCAAACGCCTGCCGGCCACCCAAGTCCCTGGCCCTGGGAAAGTACTTGAGAATGGAACCACCATCGCCCTCTAGAATATTAACGGCTAGGACAGGCGAGAGCGGCCGACCGATCACTTGGACATGACTCACGCTGTACCAATGCAAGAGAACATAAAAAGAGTGAATATCCGAGAGGGATTACGTATAAAATATTATTCCTCAATAATAAAAAAAAAAAACCTGATTCAAAATAAGCAAGAATAAATTAGCCTCTTAAAATCACTATAAACTAAAGCTATCAAATTCCGGAGCAATGAAATTTATTTTCATTCTTGTTTACTAACAACTACTCAGGCAGATATCAACTTCAGGGTGAAGTGCATGAAGAAGATGGGCTCGTCATCTGCAAGATAAAATATTTAAAAGAAAAGGACGAGCAAAGCTAGAATACTATCGAGAGTATAGGAATAGTGTTTACCACTTAGTTTATGGCCTTCTGATGCCTTGGGTTTAGGCAGAATAGGTGGAATAGAAAATGATCCAAAGGCTAAAAACTAGATAGCAAACACTATTCATCTACTATCGATAGTAGCGTAGACGAACTTCGAAAAGGATGGGAATAGTATGAGAAAGTGTAAACAAGGCAATGAAGTTTAACTTTTTAATAGGCCTTTTCAGTGAGGGCTAGTACGGTGGTGCCGGTGCAAGTAGCCATCTTAGTAACTTAGCATCAGCCTATAACCTTTTATTTTAGCTTTTCCGAAAGTTTCACATAGATTGACTGTTGTAAAACATAACTAAAAGAGAACAATAGAAAATCGAGGAAGAACTGACCATATGTAATACAAATCATCAATTGCCTGTTTCTGAACCCTACCCAAAAGTTCAATCTTCACTACACCGCCGATGCAAAGAACCGGGCGCGGAAGCTTAAAAGACTGCAAAATATTTTCCTGGAACATACAACAACCCAAGTTTATTAGAGAATTTCGAACAAAAGAGAGGATATTTTTTAAACTTGTCTCAAAGAAAAATACAATCAATAAAGGAATATCTTCAAAACCAAGGATTTAGGTGTCATGGCACGGGGTCGTGCCGGAAACTTGCCGGCACGGTACGGTACGGTGCGTGCCGAGCCATGCCGATGCGTACCGGTCAAAAAAATTCTTGTGTGCCGACACATAATAGCATGAAATATTTATTTTCTTTAGCAACAAAATATTCTAACTATTTATTATGTCTTTTTATCACATCTTTTTAACTTTATTGAGGAAATTACTTACTAATTTAAAGAATAGAAGGTTTTGAACTGTGCCATCGGCACGAAGTCTGTATCGTGCCGGTATCTTGTTGGCACGGTACGGCACGGTGGATACGGCCCGTGCCGACGGGCACTTAAAACCTTGTTCAAAACGCTGATGATACTGCAACAGCACAAGTACATTAAACAATTTTCTATTTCAGAAAATTGATTCAATCTACAGAGAGACAAGTGAAACAGAACATGAACGGACACAAGAAGAAAAAGAGGTGAAAAAGTAGAAAATTGATTCAATCTACAGAGAGACAAGTGAAACAGAAGAACATGAACGGACACAAGAAGGAAAAGAGGTGAAAAGGACCAATTTTCTGGATAGTCGGTCTAAAAGAGCCTAACATCAGCTGCCGAGGGAACCCAGCTTCTGATGCTTCTCTCAGATTCAGTAGTTCAGGCAAAAGCTGTCACATAAATGTACAGAAGCTTTATTTTATAAGCTCGTGTCTTTCTTAATAAAAGGTGCAGGAACTTTCTCATCATAAATGTAGATCGTAACTTCTAAAAAGCATCCGGCACGTTAACCAGAAATAGTGGTCAGCAGATTTGGAGAATGATGCATGTGAAATTGAATGAACCAAGAAGTCTTTTCATTCTTCGGTGGTTGTATAAGATAAGGGCATAATTTGAATGTTGGACCAAGTTATAGTGTGACAAGGAGAGAAGTTCTCTACTGTGATTACTGATTACAGTATGGGAGTATGACAGTCTAACTTAATCAATTTTTTTCATGACCTATTACTCATATTCTGAGAACGGAAATTTAACACCTCTTACTTGCATGTACATACATCTTATCATGTCTCTCATTACTTAAGTAAGAAATGCCCAATAGTGAAACAGAATAGTTATGTTGGATAAGCTGTTGAGGCATCCAACAAGTCCAAAATATCCAACTTGTGTAGGAATAAGCAGATGAAATGGATCTAGATTTCGATAGGTTCCCTCATAGGCTCCTAAATCATATCACATATTCAACTTCCTAATCCACACAGAAAACTAAACTAAGAGCCCAATAGTAGCTGGGCCTGATACAATTCTCACAGAGAAAACATAGCTCAAAGATATCGTTATCCCCAAAACCTACAGATGTAAGACAGTTGGCAAAAACTTATCTACCTATCTCAAAATACAGTTAATGAAGAAACACCAGTATATTACCCTTTTGCTGGTGCAAACAGCATTTCGTGATATAAACAAGTAGTGGAAATATTCCTAACAGAAGTTCGACAACGACAAAGGCAAAGACGCGACTGATCTTAGCTCACCTGCAACATTGGATACTCTGGTGATATATATGTCCATACATAGTTGTCAACAGCAGTTAGTTGGCCTTCATTCTCATCAGAGAGATACGATGCTGATTCCAATTCTGGAGAGAGCTTGGAATGACCCATCCAAAAGCGCACAGATTTGGCAGAATATATGGGATAACCACTCTGGAAAAATGCTGAATAAAAACAAGAATGGACAACAGGATCAATTACTCATAAAAGGAAGTGTTCCCATATGAATAGTATAAAAGACTAACCTTTGAACGGCTGTATCTTAATTTCATTAATGACGCATAAATCAGAGCCTAGTCGATAAGTTAGACTCTCAGGTACTCCAGGACCTCCCTGCCCACTACTAGACCAGTACGATGGTCTCATATCCACTCGCTCGCTTGGTTCCAATGTGTTTTCAATTCTCTCATCTGGAAAATTATCAGTGCTGGAAGCACCTATACAATGAAGGATGCAATCCCGGAAACCTTTAGGTGAAACAATGCAGTGCAGAAGATACATATAAATCCTGTGTTCCCTCTCCATTCTTCTCCATTCTGTAGCAGTGCTAGACCCAACTTCCGGATCTGTGGTTGAACTATTCACTTCTATTATCTGACTAAACTTTGAAGCCTCCGGACAAATTTTTAGGCAAAGATTCTTGTTAAAACTGTTCATAATTACTGCAAAGAAACATTTGATATAGTTAGCATGGAAAGTATAGAATACAGCACATTTGGCCCATAAACTAGAAATGGAAAAAGGAAGTGCCACTAACTCTGGAAAAGAAAGGAAAAACCAGATAACCAATCAACAACTCTCCGTTCATGTGGAAGAAATAGGAGAAGAAAAATTATATCAAAATAGTAAAACATATTACAAATCCAATAAGAAAATTACTATTGCCTGCACACAAGTGGTTAAATTTCTGTTATGAACATTTACTGTACAGTAGCTGTAAGACGTAAAAATAAGCCCCCCAAAAGAAAGTGATAAAAAAAATCAAGACAGCAATATACTTCGTTTTTCATGCTTGAACTAGCCATGGAAAGCCATCTACACGAGATAATAAAACAAAGAAATCGTAATGATAGACCACCGCAGGAAACTATGTATTTAGTCGAATAGATGTGGTTAAAGAAAATGTTGGCATATTCCTCTCACAAACACTTGTGGTATCTGTAGAATAAAATCAGCATAAAACTTATTGAACCAATTACATGCAAGTACCCAAAATCTGATATGTTCGCTATTCTATTTAACTAACAAGTTCGCCAAAATCAGCATAAAGCCTTTGATAAGAATTTTAGTGCAGTCCTCTTAGCGCTCTATTACGAACCCTCACCAAATTGTAAATGTGTAACAATTGTCGTTATCCACAAAGTAGATATTGCATCTAACATACCAGAATTCCATGTACGTATCTAGTACTAATTACTTTATGCCAACATGAATTAAAAATCAAATCTATCCCAAATATATCCGTCGTCGTTTATCGACCATGTAAACAATTGACTGATAAGGAAAAGGAGAAAAAGAAAGGATCTTGTTTAACGGATTATATTCAATGACATAAAAATTTCCATCACCAATTGCGCCTTCTTTCATTAGCACTCCATACTGACTAGCAATCGAATCAACTAAAAAGCGGAACTTGCAAATAAGCCTTGATCATACCAATCACAAATTCAGCGACTACAAAATTTAATCTAATGCACCGCGAGACAGCATCAGCACACAAAACCAACCCAACCCAACCATAATTGCTGTCGATCACTGAAAACGAACAACAAACCATAAGTATCTAAAGAACGACCTCTAGATGATCAATTAGCGATCCAAAACCACGGAATTTGCATTAATTCTACTAAAATCAACAAAAGAACAGGGGGGGCAAAAACTCATCAAATTGGCGCCACGATTAGGCCAACGACCACCAGATGATCAATTAGTAATATCGAAGCGCCAAAAATCGCATAAATTTTACTAAAATCAGTAAATAAAATAAAGAGGAGGCAAAAACCCACCAAATTGGCGCCACGATCGGGACACGGCAATGGCGCGCGCGAGATCGGCGGGATCTTCCAGTCGCATGAACACGGTCGTCGACGTATCCGGGCCCAGCCATTCCAACAAGTCCCAGCGATTCTCCATCGCAAACCCTAGAATTAGCCACGGCACGCGCATCAAAACCAAGAATTCTCCGATGAACCCCTACTAAAAATTGCGAAAAAGGGGGCGTGGGATTACCTCGAGAACGAAGCGGACGCGGCCCCCGAGCGATGTGAGAAACCCTAGGAGAGGGTGATCATGCCATGAGTATAAACCCTAGCAGGGCAAAAAAGAAGGGAAAAAAAAAAAAAAAAAAAAAGAAGGGTAAAAAGGGGGCGAAAAACCCGCAGGAAATGAAAAGCTCGTGGGAACCGACGAGCCCTTTTCGAGAGAGATGACGAAGACGCAGTTTCTGGAGACCCCTCAACTATAAACTATTTCGAAATAAACTCCTCAACTTTTTATTTGCATATTTTATTTTATATTGTAATTTACAAACTTTTTCAACTACCATAGAGTTATTACTAGCGATGTAACTCTGCTTTGTCACCGATACAGAGGATGTTCTTAATTATATTTAGGGAAAGCTTCAAAAATCTTTATTGTAGTTTTAATTTTTTTCGCTTTAATATCATATAGTTTAAAATATATCAAGTTAGTATCATGTAATTTTTTACTTTATTATTTTAGTATCATGTGGTTTAAAGTGTATCAAATTAGCACCTGTGGTTTTGCACGTTATCACTTTAGTACCCTATAGTTTTAATTTTGTATCAAGTTAGTATTCTGTGATTTTTTAAACTACAAGGTACTAAAGTGATAAAGTGTGAAACCACAGGGTACTAAAGTGATAAAGTTTAAAACCACAAGATACTAACTTGATACACTTTAAACCACATAGTACTAAAGTGATAAAGTGAGAAACCACACATACCAACTTGATACACTTTAAACCACAGAATACTAAAATAAAAAAGTGTGAAACTACATTAGTTTTTTTTAGAAGTTTTTTCTTATATTAAATGCTTTGTCACCGGTATAGAGGATATGTTCTTAATTATATTTATAAAATATAATTTCTATTTTGATTTTGATTATCTAAAAAAAATTATGAATCAACAATATTTCTTACCACGTGGCAAGAAACCCTTCATTCACCAATTTAATATATTATGTATACATACATATACATACATATATATACATACATACATACATATACATACATACATATACATACATGTATATACATACATGCATATATATACAGTTATAATCAAATTAACTTTTGAGAAGAAAACAAAATATTTAATGCCATATAGGCATCTCTTCATCTTCCCCACCCCTAAACGTTTCATCAATTAATGATAATCATCATTATAATTGATAATTGATTACTCTACCAACTTTGAATTCATTTTTGTCTTTTCATAGTCACCATTTTATTTTTTATTATTTTGCTAATTTGTTTTTTATGGACAAGATGCCACTGTGAGGAGAAGCATTGGAAGGTAATTCCCCCACTGCGGTGGTTGTGCGGGCCATGGCGACGCTCGACGGGGAGTACTCCTCGAGGAGGAGCAGCAATAGCGAGCCGAGGGAGACGATCCTCCTCCCGGGGTGCGACTACAACCATTGGCTCATAGTGATGGAGTTCCCTAAGGATCCCGCGCCCACGAGGGAGCAGATGATCGAGACCTATCTCAACACCCTTGCCACCGTCATCGGAAGGTGAGAAACCCTATTTAGGTCTCTTCTTGTTCTTAGTTTTCTCAGGTTTTTTTCTTTCTTTTTTTTTTTTGTTAATTTTAATTAGCTATCTTTTCCTGTATTATATAAAGCTCTCATTTATTTTGGTTTACTGTATGTCTATTATGATTTCTGTTTAGTTGGATTTGATTGAGATCAAAATTGAATTTGATTGGTTTGATATTTAGTATTGTGACTTTCCCTATTGATTATATTGTATGTGTGCTGATGATATTTACAAAAAAATTAAGATGGTATATTAATTATGGATCTGCACTGATATCGGCTTACGAGAGCTTCGAGTTCAGATAGAATTCATCAATCTGCTGGTAGAAGTTGCTAATTGTGCTGCTAGATTCAGTAGTTGCACAGGATACTGTATCTCAAGCCTATAAATAATTTTTGATGTTTTTTCAAAAGAATCAATTACTTCTTGTGAAAGAAAAAAAAGTCATTTTTATGAATTCATTTTTTTTATATATGTACCTTTTGATTTTTTATATTTTGGGTGTTAATTTAATGGGGTTTATGTGATTTGCAGGCCTAAGCTGAGAAGTTTGGATCCTTTCCTTCTCCTGAATAAGTTTGAAGATATTTTGGTTTCTAGAAAGATGTGAAAATCTATTTTTTTTTTTCCGGTTTGGATAAAAAATTTAGAATTCTTATCATTAAATTCTTCCAAATTTTGCTTGATTTTTCTCAAATGTTCCTTTTCATTTAAGTTGGGACTTTTTTTCGCTTGAATTACAATTTGTTTTGTTGCAGTTTCTCCTCCTGTTGGGTTTCCTAATCACCCTCATAGAGGTTGGTTTTGAAAAATCACAACTTATTATTCATGATCTTATGTTATAGGGTATTTACTTCTACTCAGGTATTGTTGTGTTTAATTATATTTTTTTTTCAAGATTTGAGACTGTTACATATATGTTAGAAGTAACTCAAGTTACACATTTCTATTATAATTCAGATTGATTTGTAGTAGATGCTCATGAGGTGTTCACTGAATTGCTTCTGTGGGGTTTCAGAGCTTATTCACTCATCAAAATTTCAACATGCATAAAGGCACAGTTGAGTCCGGAGATGTGTAGGTTTGGCTTTGTATGATTTTTTTTTAATATTAAAAAAGGATTGGTAAAAATATTTACTGAAAAATCCTCTATATAGGCCATTTGAAATAGGCTCTCAATTTTATTTAATTTTCAATTAACACTCGCTTGAACTTTTAATAATTTTTTTTATTTGAGTTGTTATGTGTAATCAAATTGTAAATTTTATATTTGTCCTTTCTGATAATTTTATTTTTATTTTTACTAAACTATTGAGTTTGATTATATAGATTGTTGAGTTAATAAGTATGAAAATGCCATCTTTAATAGTTTTTTATCAATTTTTGCCGACCATTTAAATTAATATTAATTAGTTTATAGAAATAATGATTATTTCGATAATGCCTATCCATCGTACTACACTATATATATATATATATATATATATATATATATATATATATATATATATATATATATATATATATATATATATATATATATATATATATATATATATATATATATATATATATGTTAAATACACATTTGTATTAATATTTGATTTCAAAATATAAAATTTTATTATAGATTTTGTTTCTAGGAATTTGATAGTTCTTATATAGGTTCTTGGGATTTCATAAATTTTCAAAAATTTTTGTAGTAAGAAAAAAAATTATAATATGCTAATTTTTAAGCCAATTTGTCCAAAAGATACATATCCTTTTTTTTGTGTTTTTCTTTTAATTCTTATTCTTTTAATTCTATTCAAATTATTTTTGGCGACTCATACAAACAATATCGAGAATTGAAAATATTATAATAAAATAAAAAATAGTTACTTGATTCGTAGGTTTTTAATTGACAGTTAAAATAAATTAATTCTTTTCTATGTACAATTAATTATTAATAAAAATGATTAATTCATTTTAAATTTTACAATTGTAAAATTTTAAATTTAGAATAGTATACAATTTTAAAACCTTCTATACATACATACATATATATATATATAGAGAGAGAGAGAGAGTTGAGCTAGAATACTCTTAAGAGTACCGAGTCCATTTTACTCTCGAGTTGTTTTCGATGATAGAGCTTTCAAATTGACGATCGGCTCCGTTAAATATGATCTAAACCATTTAAACTACCAAGAAATCAAATTTCACGCACTTTCGATATTATTCTTGTATCCATCTAGTGAACAGAAAATGAATAATTGAAAATGAATATTCTTTAAAAAATGATGATAGGAGTCTTGTAATCAAGATCAAGAATATAGATCTTGTTTTAAATAGTTTAAAAAATTTTCTAACAAAAATTCAATTGATTTGGATATCTTTACACCGTTAAACGAGAAAACGTCTCTTATCCTGTCACGCCCCGGGTTGCATATTCACCGGGCACGCCGACAAATCCGCCGTATACAAAAGAATTTCGTACTCGTAAAACATACAATGCTACAAACAAGAGCATAGAGCCGAAATAACTATAAACAGACAGGTAGGAAAACAACCACTTTATATACATACAATCGCAAACAACAACACTACTCGCTCAGCGAGTTCAACCGTATGTACAAAAGCGATCAAACCCAAAACTGTCACTACCGCGAAGTCCTCTAACTCAAAGAACACGCGGGAAGTGGCTCTAACTCGCAACGCCTTGCCTCGATCCAACTCGGGAGGAGCGGCGAGCGCAACGAGCCACTGCAACCAAGGTGGAAGAAAGAGGGCGTGAGAACTACTATAAAAACAAGTAGTCCTCAGTGGGTGCCGCCCTAAACACATCGGTCCACCCACTAAATCTACAGGGTAAGCAAGAAAGTAAAAGAAGCCGGAACACTCAACAGCTAAGTACTACTATACTATCCTGCCCTCAACAACCCTCCGTAGAACAAGTAAAAGCTGACCCAATCTTACGAGGGACTGTGAAGGCACCCGTCCCGCCTGCCGAGGCAACACTACAACTACCCTAGGTAGCTAGTGGAGAGCAACCCACAACGAGGGCGCAGCGACACCAACGCAAAAGCACTAAGCCAGACTCCGGAGCGGCACTCGTGGGCGCGAACCAACCGAGTATGCAAGCGTATCTCTGTCGAGCTCAATCTGGCTCTCACATAGTCAAGTACACCGGGTCCAAGAACTAACACACCACGTGCCCTTGGCACAACCGTAACCACACGGGTCCACCGTCAAACCCCGACGGTGCCCGACAACCAAGACGACTAGACTCTGAAAAGTAAGCTCGCGTCCCAGCGCGAGCGTAAAAGCAACTACACTACTCGGTATCCATCGCACTCCCCGGCGATGATACGGCACAAAACGGCTCCTAGCGCTAAATCTGGTAGTGTAAGCTAGTGACGATCCAAAACGAGGTTTTCTCCTAAGTCAAATCCATAGTCCAACATGTATAGAACTAAGTACTTGCTAAGCATGCTCCAAGGTTCAGATATTCATATCAATTCCATGCATTCAAGAAATCACATATTAGCATACTTAATCGAAAACGGAGTCTATACATGGTAACTATTATTCTTAGGAGCATTCCGATGTAAACCCACCTCGATCGCAATTCCCTGGCAGCCAGGGAGTGTCCTGGGTCCTCCTCGATCACCTCCGCTGGTCCGCCAAGTGCCGAGGTCCCTCGCTGCGAAGAAGCAAACCAGAAATACTCGATTTTCACGATTCTGTCCGAAAACAGCGGCTGAGAAAAGCTTAATGTTAACCAAGCTAACCTTATCCGAATTCAGCGATCCACGGCTCAAAATCTTCGTCTCGCGATCAGAATCCAACGCCGCAAGTTTCGACGCGATCCGACCTCCTGCGCGGAGAATCGGCCAAAGAGCCGACGGTCGACGCCGGAATCTGCGATTCGGCTTTTCAGAATGCCGCAAATCTGTGACTCTGGAAAGATGGTTGCCGACTACGCAAACCTGGTCCAAGTCCAGCAAGGAAGGTGTCGTTGGAATCGTCTCGCGGTCGCGGATCCAATGCCCCAAATTTCGCCGCGTTCCGATCCTCCTACGAGATATGGTCAAAACTCCGCGGGTCGACGGTCTTGTCGGCGACGGCTCGGAAATTCGAAAAAATAGATGCAACGGAGGAAAACTTGATGGGCTACTCACCGCGAAACAAGCCCTAGGTCGCCGCCGAGTCGGGGCGGCGGTCCAGACGCACGGTGGCTCCTCACGGCGTCACAAGGTCGCAAACCCGCCGAAACCACGCGTCGGCGCGTCGTCGTCGAAGCTCGAGCTCCTCCTGAGCTTGAGGAGCAACAGCAGCAGCAGCAGCAGCAGCAGCTAAGGAAGGAGAAGAGGGAGGAGAGGAAGAAGATGATCTCCTCTCTCTTCTCTGCTGCAAATAAAGGGGAGTGAGGGGTGATGTGACAAGGGTCCAAAAAGTCAAACTGCACCATTCCTGCCATGTCTGTACAAATCCCATAAATCCTCTGTACGGACAGTGCAACCCGAGAGCTCACGCAGGGCTATACCGTATGACCCTGGTGGCTATACCGGGTATAGCAACCGTTGCTATACCGGTATGGCAACCGACTTGTACTGCGGCTCACGAAAAACCCGCAATTTGCGGATTTTCGTGACACACGCTGCTCTCGCGTTCCCACGGGGCCCGTGTGGCGTCCCTTTGGCGCCAACGCGACTCGGACTTGTCCCGACACTCATCAGAGCTGTCGACAAGCCTCAGGTGCAATTTCCAGGTCTCTACATCCTCCCCCACTACAAAACGTTTCGTCCGCGAAACTCAATCGTACCTCAGCTCTGCTCGTCGAACAGGTAGGGATAGGCCTCCCTCATCACCGTCTCGGGCTCCCAAGTCGCCTCCCGCTCCCCGTGATTACTCCACTGCACTTTGACATACGGTATGACCCGATTGCGCAATTCTTTCGCCTCGCGAGCAAGAATCCGCAACGGTCGCTCCTCGTATCGAAGGTCCTCGCCAAGCTCAAGCGGAGTGAAGTCAATCACGCGAGAGGGATCGAATACATATTTCCTCAATGCCGAGACGTGGAATACATCGTGAGTGCCGACTAGTCGCGGGGGTAGAGCAATCCGAGTAACCGGCCCAACTCGCTCCAAAACCTCGAAAGGGCCAATGTAGCGTGGTGAGCTTTCCACGCACTCCAAATCTGCGTACCCACTTTGGACGGCGAGACTTTAAGAAATACATGATCGCCAATCCGAAACTCCAAGTCTCGCTCCCCGGTGTCGGCGTAGCTCCGGCGGCTCCGTCGCCAAAAGGTGTCGTCGGACCACCTTCACCTTTTCCTCAGCCTCTAGCAAAATCTCAGGCCCAAGTGTCTTCCTTTCACCCACATCGCTCCAAAACAAAGGGGATCGGCATCTGCGTCCATACAACGCCTCAAACGGAGCCATCTGGATGCTCGCTTGATAGCTGTTGTTGTACGCAAACTCAACTAATCTCAAATGCTGATGCCATCCTCCTCCAAAATCCATGACGCACGCTCTCAGCATGTCCTCTAGCGTCTGTATGGTCCTCTCGGGCCCGACCATCCGCACGTGGGTGAAACGCCGTCTTGAAGTGCATTGTGTACCCAAGTCGTACGTAGGCTCCTCCAGAAATGTGATACAAACCTCGGGTCCCTGTCTGATACAATCGACACTGGCACGCCATGCAGCCTGACAATCTCATCCAGGTATAGCTGCGCAAGTCTCTCTCTGGACCAGGTGGTGCGAATCGGTAGGAAGTGGGCGGACTTGGTCAATTCCACTATCACCCAAATGGCATCGAAACCACCCCGTGCTCTAGGTAATCCCACGACAAAGTCCATCGTGATCCGCTCCCATTTCCACTCGGCACCGGACTCTAAGCTTGCGGCCAGGCACCGGATGCTCGCTTCACTCGTTGGCAAGTCAAACACCGAGCCACATATCTCGCCAATGTCTCTTTTCATTCCGTTCCACCGTAATCGTGCTTTCAAGTCCTTATACATTTTGGTTCCACCGGATGAATCGTATAAGCAGAACAATGAGCCTCTCTCAAGATCTCCGCTCGGATCTCAGAATCCCCGGGTACACACAGTCGGTCCTCGCATTCCCGAACTCGTTTCATCGTGGAAACCTCTCGCTGTCCCTCTCCAATCGCTCTCTAATCCTCAACAAGTGTGGGTCTCCACTGTTTCTCTCGGATCCTATCCAACGAGTGGGGCCGCAAAACCATAGACATTAGTATTGCGGTAGACCCGGGGGGACACAACCTCTAAGCTCAACCGTAGCTCCTCAAGTAACGGCCTCGTGCGTGATCATCAAAGCATCGCTTGCCCGCTCAACGCATCGCCACCACATTCGCCTTGCCAGGGATGATCTTTGGATACTAATATCATAGTCCTTCAGTAGCTCCAACCACCGGCGCTGTCTGAGGTTCAACTCCTTTTGGGTGAACAGATACTTGAGACTTTTATGATCAGTAAAAATCTCACAGTGCTCGCCATACAAGTAGTGCCGCCACAGCTTCAACGCAAAAACCACTGGCAAGCTCCAAGTCATGCGTAGGGTAATTCTTCTCGTAATCCTTTAATTGTCGCGAAGCATAAGCAATTACCCTACCACGTCTTTGCATCAACACACACCCTAGTCCACCGTGTGATGCGTCACGTAGATCACGTATCCTTCCCCCATAAGCTGGAAGGGCAAGGATAGGCGACATCAATCGCCGCCTCAAATCATCAAAGCTCCTCTCGAGTCCCTCACTCCAGGGTGAACTTAATTCCTTTACGGGTCAATCGAGTGAGGGGTGTGGAAAGCTTCGCAAAGCCTTCCACAAACCGACGGTAATATCCAGCTAATCCAATGAAGCTCCGCACCTCGGTCGCCGTCGTCGGCCTGGGCCAATCCCGAATAGCCTCAATCTTCTTCGGGTCGACTGCCACTCCATCTGCAGAAATCACGTGGCCCAAGAAAGTAACCTCCCGCAACCAGAACTCGCACTTCTTTAACTTGGCATACAACTCCTTCTCTCGCAGGAGCTGTAGCACTATCCTCAAGTGCTCCTCGTGCTCGGCGTCGCTACGGGAGTATATCAGAATGTCGTCGATGAAGACTACCACAAACCTGTCCAAGTACGGCTTAAACACCCTGTTCATCAGATCCATGAACGCGGCAGGGGCATTCGTCAATCCAAAAGGCATCACTGTAAACTCGTAATGCCCGTACCGGGTCCTGAAAGCTGTCTTGGGAACATCCTCGGCCCTCACACTCAACTGGTGGTAATCTGACTGGAGATCAATCTTCGAGAAGACACAAGGTCCTTGCAGCTGATCAAACTGATCATCAATGCGCGGCAACGGATACTTATTCTTGATGGTCTCTTTATTCAGCCCCCGGTAATCAACACATAACCCGAGTGAACCATCCTTCTTCTTTACAAATAACAGGCGCTCCCCAAGGCGATACACCGGGTCTCACGTATCCTTTATCCATCGGATCTGAAGGCTGCGCCTTTAATTCTCTCACTCTGCCGGGTGCCATCCTGTCAGGTACCTTCCATATTGGTGCAGTTCCCGGGACTACACCAATCACAAACTCGATCTCCCTCTCCGGCGGCATAGTCGTCGCCTCAGGGGGAAATACATCTGGAAATCCGCGAACTACAGGGATGTCCTCGAGTTTCGGTGCCGCCGTAGGTACCTCTGCGACCGTGGCTAGAAAAGCAACGCACCCTCTACTCATCAGCTGTCGAGCTCTCGCTGAAGAAATACACGCGGCAAACATCGTGCTCCTGCAGCCTCTGAAAGTGAACACCTCACGGCTGCTCGCGGAGCGTCACCGTCCTCTCTCCGCAGTCGATAGTCGCGTAGTACCGCGTCAGCCAATCCATGCCAAGCACTATGTCGAAGTCGTGTAGCTGCCCTAGCACTAGCAAGTCGGCGGCCAAAATCCACGAATCTAGCTGTACAGGGCACGACCTACAACACTCTACAACCCGTACTATATGGTCGGGAACCTGAATCTCCCGGGTCTGAGGCAACAACCCTAACTCTAGACCATGTAATAATGCAAATGCTCGACTAATAAAAGAATGCGATGAGCCGGTATCAAATAAAGTGCGTGCTCTAGTACCAGAAAGTAAAGTGATACCTGCCACCACTCGGTCGGCTGCTGTAGAGTCCTCCACCTGAGCTGCGTACACCCTGCCGCTGGGAGCCTGCTGCCGCTGCTCGCTCTGTCGCGGCACAGACGCCCGATCCTCACGACGGTAGCTCGAAGGTGTCCCGTACGACTGCTGGGATCCGGTCTGGGCGATCTTGTCGATGGTGCCGATCGATTTGCTCGCGGGGCAAGCCGCCCTAAAGTGTCTGGTCGTCCACAACCGAAACACCGCCCTCCCGTCGCTCACACAGGTCGCGCCGCGTGCGGTCCTCCGCAGATCACACACCGCCGTGCCCTTCGAGGTCGCCCGCTGACGGGTATCCCTGGCACGCTGACGCCCCGAGGGCCCACGACCCTGAAAGCGTGATCGTGGTGGCCTCGGCGGACGTCTCGCTCGATCGCCCACCGTCATCGTCGAAGCGGGCGTTTCGTCCGACTCGGCCGCCCCTGAGTCCGCTCTCGAAGTGTCGTCTCACTCCTC
Organism: Aechmea fasciata; assembly: GCA_025177825.1. Classification (NCBI taxonomy): domain Eukaryota; kingdom Viridiplantae; phylum Streptophyta; class Magnoliopsida; order Poales; family Bromeliaceae; genus Aechmea; species Aechmea fasciata. Next base: position 5,466,944 of record CM045929.1, on the reverse strand, counting down.
TCCTCGAACAAAGCCTGCTCAATAGACGCATCCAGGGTCCTCGACCTCCGCGCCCTAACGAACCTGTACAGATCTGGCCTCAAGCCCTGCTCGAATAGATACACCCGATGTGCCTCATCTCTCGCTACATACGGCACACAGTTCAGGAGCGGCGAAAACTCCCGAACGTACTCCCGAACCGTGCGATCTCCCCGCCGGATCTTCTTCGTGTCTTCTTCCATTCCCCGCTTCACACTGTCGGGAAAATACGTGCGGCACAACATCCCGCAAAACTCCTCCCAGCTCGTCTGAGAAGCCACAACTCCCTGGTCGCGCCTCATCCTCGTCCACCGCCGATCCGGCGTCTCCAACTAAACGGTGGACCCCAAGGTGAACTCGGTCCCGATCCTCCAGACGAACATATCCTCAAATATCGTTCATCGCGCGTATCCAACTCTCCAAAATCGTCGACATCGTCGAACATCGGGTCGTGAGGCGGCGAAAAACGGAACAACGGCTCGGTCATCCGCTCCGCTCCGCCGATGATCCGATCCTCTCTAACCGCACGATCGGTGCTGGAGGTATCTCTGGTAGGGGTATGGCGGAATAATCGGTGCGAGGTGGAGTAGGGGATGGTGGGGTAGGCCGGGTCGGTGCCCCGACGATGTACTCGACGATGCCACTAGCCTCTCGCACATCTCGTAAAACAGGCCTGCCGTCTCGTCGCCTCTCGTCGGCGCGGCTATCCGGGCGCTCAACTGATCGGGCACTCGCCTCGGGTCGAGTGCTCGGTTCGCTACAGGAGGTACACCCGTCTCGGCTCGGGTGCCCTGATCCATCTGCTCGGGTATCTGGGGTGACGGTAGGGGTAGTGGGGCGCCGTAGCGGCGGTCGTCCTCTGCGGGGCGGCATAGCTGCACACATAAAAACGAGGTCAGATACAAAACACTTGACCCAATCATCGAAAGTCTCGAAGGCGGTCCCTGTTTCTCCTCAAAATTATGTCGTCTGCAGCCAACCTAATTTCTCTGGACCAAAACAGCACTCCTTCAATACTCACTCCACTCAAGGATGAGTTAGAACAATCAATCAATGACTTTCGCGTTAACTCACGCCTCACGTCAAGCCTTCCTAAGGTTAACCGGCTTAGGTTTCTAAGTCCCAACGACCTAATACTAAGCTCGATACCAACTTAATCACGCCCGGGTTGCATATTCACGGCACGCTGACAAATCCGCCGTATACAAAAGAATTTCTCCCGTATACGAAGCGTAGCCGTACTGTAAAAACATACAATGCTACAAACGGTAGCATAGAGTCGAAATAACTATAAACAAACAGGTAGGAAAACAACCACTTTATATACATACAATCGCAGAAACAACAGAACACTACTCGCTCCAGCGAGTTCAACTGTATGTACAAAAGCGATCAAACCCAAAAACTGTCACTACCTGCAGCGGAAGTCCTCTAACTCAGCAACACGCGGGAAGGGCTCTAACTCGCAACGCCCTTGCCTCGATCCAACTCGGGAGGAGCGACGGCGCAACGAAGGCCACGCAACAAAGGTGGAAGAAAGAGGCGTGAGAACTACTATAAAAACAAGTAGTCCTCGGTGGGTGCCGCCTAAACACATCGGTCCACCCACTAAATCTACGGTAAGCAAGAAAGTAAAAGAAGCGGAACACTCAACCTAAGTACTACTATACTATCCTGCCCTCAACAACCCTCCGTAGAACAAGTAAAAGCTGACCCAATCTTACGAGGGACTGTGAAGGCACCCGTCCCGCCTGCCGAGGCAACACTACAACTACCCTAGGTAGCTAGTGGAGAGCAACCCACAACGAGGCGCGGCGACACCAACGCAAAAGCACTAAGCCGGACTCGGAGCGGCACTCGTGGGCGCGAACCAACCGAGTATGCAAGCGTATCTCTGTCGAGCTCAATCTGGATCTCACAGGCATAGTCAAGTACACAGGGTCCAAGAACTAACACACCACGTGCCCCTTGGCACAAACTGTAACCACACAGTACACTGGGTCCACCGTCAAACCCCCGACGGTGCCCGACAACCAGCACGACTAGACTCTGCTGAAAAGTAAGCTCGGCATCCCCAGCGCGAGCGTAAAAGCAACTACACTACTCTGGTATCCATCGCACTCCCCCGGCGATGATACGGCACAAAACGGCTCCTAGAGCTAAATCTGGTAGTGTAAGCTAGTGACGATCCAAAACGAGGTTTTCTCCTAAGTCAAATCCATAGTCCAACATGTATAGAACTAAGTACTTGCTAAGCATGCTCCAAGGTTCAGATATTCATATCAATTCCATGCATTCAAGAAATCACATATTAGCATACTTAATCGAAAACGGAGTCTATACATGGTAACTATTATTCTTAGGAGCATTCCGATGTAAACCCTCCTCGATCGCAATTCCACTGGCAGCCGGGGAGTGTCCTGGGTCCTCCTCGATCACCTCCGCCGGTCCGCCAAGTGCCGAGGTCCCTCGTGCGAAGAAGCAAACCGAAATACTCGATTTTCACGATTACGTCCGAAACAATGGGTGAGAAAAGCTTAATGTTAACCAAGCTAACCTTATCCGAATTCAGCGATCCACGGCTCAAAATCTTCGTCTCAGAATCCAACGCCGCAAGTTTCGACGCGCGATCCGACCTCTGCGGAGAGCGGCCAAAGAGCGACGGTCGACGCCGGAATCTGCGATTCGACTTTTCGAGAATGCGCGCAAATGCGAGACTCGGTAAAGATGGGTTCCGACTAAGCAAACCTGATCCAAATCCAGCAAGTAAGGTGTCGTTGGAATCGTCTCGCGATCGCGGATCCAATGCCCCAAATTTCGCCGCGTTCCGATCCTCTACACGAGAGATATGGTCAAAACTCCGCGGGTCGACGGTCTTTGTCGGCGGCAGCTCGGAAATTCAGAAAATAGATGCAACGGAGGAAAACTTGATGGGCTACTCACCGCGAAACAAGCCCTAGGTCAGTCGCCGAGTCGGGGGCGGCGGTCCAGGACGCACGGCTGGCTCCCTCACAGCGTCACAAGGTCGCAAACCCGCCGAAACCACGCGTCGGCGCGTCGTCGTCGAAGCTCGAGCTCCTCCTGAGCTTGAGGAGCAACGACGACGACGGCACGGCTAAGGAAGGAGAAGAGGGAGGAGAGGAAGAAGATGATCTCCTCTCTCTTCTCTGCGCAAATAAAGGGGAGTGAGGGGTGATGTGACAAGGGTCCAAAAAGTCAAACTGCACCATTCTGCCATCTTTGTCTGGGGTACAAATCCCCTCTCGTGCAGACAGCAACCCGAGAGCTCAGCGCAGGGCTATCTAAGTATGACCCTGGTGGCTATACCGGTATAGCAACCGTTGCTATCAGGTATGTGGCAACCGACTTGTCTGTACGACTCACGAAAAAAACGCAATTTGCGATTTTCGTGACACACGGCCTCTCGCGTTCCCACGGGGCCCGTGTGGCGTCCCTTTGGCGCCAACGCGACTCGGACTTGTCCCGACACTCATCAGAGCTGTCGACAAGCCTCAGGTGCAATTTCCAGGTCTCTACATATCCACTATTAAAATTACAAATTTTGAAACCCTTTGATCATTAGGCAAATGATGTCGAAAATATTTGAAATTTGATTTCTAAACACTTTAAGTGGTATAGATCATGTTCAACGGAGCCGATCATCAATTTGGAAGCTCTATCATTGAAAACAACTCGAGAGTAAAATGGGCTCGGTACTCTTAAGAGTATTCTAGCTCAACTCTATGTATATATATATATATATATATATATATATATATATATAGAGTAGGGCTACTATTCTATTATTAATAGGATAGGAGCACTTATTAAGTTTTTAATCCTTGGATGAGAAATTGTAGGGTTAGGATGATATTAGTCGGTTAGAGTTGAATGGTCCCCCAAGGGTTGAGTGGTCCCAGCAGGTTATAGTATTTAATCCAATGGTTAGAAATGATGATAAGAGTTGATCAAAGGCTAAAAAGCGATAGGACAAGTGTTCATATCCTATTAAAAAGCGATAAATTTGATGCGTTTGTGAATTTAACGGTGTAAAACAATCCAAATCTAATAAAATTTTTATAAAATTTTTTTCACTATTTAGAGTCGAGATCAATACCCACGATATTAAATGCAAGTCTTTTATCATCATTTTTTATGAAATTTTTATTTTAGTTCATTTTTCACTACTCATTTGATAGGTAAATGATCTGAAAAATTATGAAATTTAGTTTGTAAATACTTTCAATAATGTAAATCAAGTCTAGCGGAGCCGATCGTCAATTTGGAAGCCGTATCATCGAAAACAACTTGGTAGCACCGAGGCTTCCATGCTACCGATAGTATACCAGCTATATATATATATATATATATATATATATATATATATATATATATATATATATATATATATATATATATATATATATATAGAGAGAGAGAGAGAGAGAGAGAGAGAGAGAGAGAGAGAGAGTCAAATTTGGTATCTTATTAATAGCACGACGAACTTGGTACTAGTAAGTTTTCTACCCTTGGATTAATCCCTTTGATTAATTTTATCAGTTAGATTATCTTATTCAACCAACCACCCATCAACCCTAGGGGGTCCACATCATCTAGCGCACATCTTTTAATCCAAGGGTAGAAAACTTACTAGCACCAAATCATTGGTGCTATTAATAGTATTCAGTAGTTCTATATATATATATATATATATATATATATATATATATATATATATATATATATATATATATATATATATATATATATATATATATATATATAATTGAGCTCCTATGCTTTTAAAAGTACCAAGTCTTTGGTGCTTGTAAGTTTTAGCCCTTAGATTAATAGATGTGTGGTTAAGATGATGTGGGCCCCCTTGGGTTAAGTGGGTGGTTGGTTGAATAGTATAATCTAACGGATGAAAATGATCCAAGTCCTAGATCTAACGGTAAAAAATTCACAAGCACCAAGTGCTTGGTGCTTTTACAAGCACCATAGCCCTTAGATTAATAGATTCGGAGTGTATATATATATATATATATATATATATATATATATATATATATATATATATATATATATATATATATATATATATATATATATATATATATATATATATATATATATATATATACACACACTCCGAATCTTTCTTCAATGTTGAAAAATATAAAATTCTATTTCTAAAAATTTTAAATATTCTTGGTCGGTTTTAACGGTATGGATCGTTGATTTGAACGCCGGAAGATCGAAAACAACACTATAGTACATGTGCTCCCGTACTATAGATAGTATAGTAGAACGCCGGAAGATCGAAAACAATACTATAGTACATGTGCTCTCGTACTATAGATAGTATAGTAGGCGTACTCTATATAATAGATACATTCAAGATCCTCCATGAATCATACATATGTCCACAATCAATAGTTTATGATGCACCAGGAGCACCGAAAGCAGCCACAAGACACATGGTAGACTGGTAGTAGAGTTGTGAGCCCACCTTTAATATAGAAGAATATACATGGAACCCCCAAGATCCGCCCATGGACTATATATATGTCCACTCACAACGGTCTATGGTGCACTAGGTACACCGAAAGTAGCCCACAGACACGTGGGAGCACATTAACCTAACTCAATGGGCTTCAGTATATAGTAATAATAATAATAACTAGTGTAGGACCCGCGCGATGCGGCGGGTAGAAATTCTTTAGCAAAAATTTACAGATTAAATAAATAAATAAAAATATAATAAAGAAACAAAAGTATATAACCACATTTGATTGGATTTAATAAGATGGAAAACCCAGTAAAAATTTTTAGAATGAAATTACAACCCAATACAGAACAACAAAAGAAAACAAAAACAAACTATAGAAGAAAAAAAATTATTATGTAGTTATTCCGGAAAAAATGTTCAATAATGCCACAAAAAGGGAAAACACGCCAACTACACTACTAAAAGTTTAAAGGCACATGGAAAGTAAAAAAATAAATATGTAGAGCTCATATATAGAAAACCAAGTATACAGAAAGAAAGTTATGTAAAAGATATTGGTTTCTAATAGCCCCTCCAACACTGGCCATCAAGGCATGCATCACCACAAAGGCACAAACGGGTGGAGAAGAGCATGTAACTATAAAAAGCTATAGAACAATTAGACAATTGAGGCCTTAATGCCTATATAGTCCAAACCATGGGTCAAAATACACATATACTCAAAAGCTTCGCTAACCATCGTGGGGCTCATCTTCGGTGAAACATTGAATAATTACAAATTTCACTCAATTAAATAAAGTAGTAAGATAGACATTAATGTGTTTTTTTCCCTTTTTTTCTCTTTTTTTTTTTAGCTGTTTACTACAAAGCAAAAGGGAGGAAAAAAAAGCATGAACAAAGCTAAAAGCCCACGTTAAAACTAAATGTTTCAAAAACAACCTAGCAAAAAAATTATTAAAAGGCGACATTAACATTTTAAAAAAAAAAAAAAAACAAACTTGATATAGGAAAAATAAGCTAATAGCTATGGAGAAAAACAAAAGTTGCTATATAAAAGGTGCATGATATATAGCTATAGGCTTCCCAGTCCCTTATTTTTTCGATCCCTTATTTCTATCACAACTAACTCTTCGTTTATTTTTTATGAACCACAATCTAAGATGAACACTTGACCGGAACCGATCGTCCCTAGAAGAGTGGCAAAGCGCAGTGGTTGGTACCGAGACCCGAGTTCGAATCCTAGTTGATTCACATTTCTAGCTAAGTTTATTTCTTAACGAAATAAACGAAGCGGGTAGCGTGCTACCTATCTCTAAAAAAAAAAACACTTGACCGGAAAAGAAATTTTAAAAAGCAAAAGTAAATCTTAAAGTGAAACCAAGAAGAAAAATAGAAGATAATGCAATAAAAATAATATAAATAACAAATTAATGTAACTATATTGAAACTGTCACGGAAACATTGGGACTAATTTGTAATATTGTAATTGCACAGGAACTACACATACATTTTACCTTGATAAAAAATGTTCAAGGAGATAATTGTTCAATCCCAGTGAGTTGCTATCAGAAAGAATGTTATGACAACATAAAGAGATCAGAGACTTAGGTAATGCTTTCAATCAAAACCGAGTGTTGGATACTCCATTACCATCATTACTTGATTCATCTCAGTCATCCCTTTTTGCTTTGATTCTCTTGTTAATCACACTATAGGCTCCATCCCCTACATCGAGTAAGGCAATCTTTGTAAATAAGTAATAACAGTATGGACTCCTAGAATAGTAATAAAGAATTAATAACCAATCAACTTCTTGTTAAAGCATATTGCTAAAAATGATACCCCGAGGAAACACTGGAGTAGTTACTAATGTTAGCTATTAAAAAATCGAGTTATGGTTTCAAGTTAGGAATTCAATGTAAACTTGGAATGCTTGAAATATTGGAGACATAAAAATTTGAAATGTTTAATTGAAAGATTTCATGAAAAGACAAAATAAGAATCCAAAATTAAAATTCAAAAGAAAAAGAGGATTGAAAAACAACAGAAGAGAATATACTAATTCGTTTTAACAGTAATAAAGATTATGCAATATACTCCACAATTGTAAAATTTATTCATGAAAATTCTTTATTTATATATCCCTTCGATGGTCAGTTAAAATTTCTTATGAGTAATTTATCTTCATTACTCAATTTGTTCTTTATTTGAATATCTACAACCTATTTTCGAACTCAAACTCAACCTAAATTTGATAAACTTTAAATCAAAATCACCTAAAGATAAATCTCTTATTTATTAATCTTAAAAGATCAAGCTTAAGTTCAGTTTATTTGTTCAAAAGCTAGATTAAGCACAAATAATCATACTCGCGAAGGAACTCGGCTCTGAAATGATTGATAGGAAGAGAGGGAAAAGCCTTATATCATATACCCAATTTGCTTATGTAATTCACATTATTTTTTCTCCTTTTATTTTTATGGCTTTTGGATTGTCTTCACTATCAATATTATCTTCCTATTTAATGAAATGTATAATGTAAAAAGTGAAAATGACCATAAAAGGTGAATTTTCCGAATTAGTTTATGTAAGGCCTAGATTATGAATCATTGTCCAAACACAACCATATTTATGCTCTAGAATTTCGAAACATGCTCTACTACTATGATGCTTTACAAATGACAATGCACCAAAACTTAACAGAGGTGTGCAAGAAATAGCAATAAATAGAGGTGCAACCACCAAATGATGCAAGAAAACTGACAATTTCAATAGAATGCCAAGAAAAAGGCAAGATGATGGTGCATGTATTGAGAATAATTAGAAATTGGATGATTGAATTAAAAACTTGCAAACATGACTTAGAATAGTTCACTCTATAAAATATAGAGTAATTTGGAGTATACAAATCTTTCAATTTATACGGTGATAAATACTCAATTTTATAAAAACAAAAGTTAAGAAAAAGGGAAGTACAGTTCAGGAGACCAATGTTTTTTTTTTATATCTTGGGATTAATAATTTCCAAGAGAATGTAGTGCGATTGTAGGTATGTTAATATTTATACTAAAATATTAGACTCCAATCTAGATTCCATGCAAGAGAAATCATATCAAACTTCAAAACAGCAAGAATGAAATAAGGATTAGAACTTTGATCCCATTCACCTTTTATTCGAGGAGGTTTCTAACAAAATCGATCTCACTATGCATCCCTGTGAGCATCAAAGGGGGCTTTATAATGGAAAGAAATAAATCACACAAAAATCAAACATACATTATAACCATTTTCTTGTCAGTTTATGCTGATTTATGACATCAGGATGAAGCAGTCGATACAAAATCATTAATAGAACGTACAGGAATGCTAAAAATCTCATGAGCACACTAATAAAAATCACAAAAATATCACCAAAGAGATAGAAGCGATTAAGCGAAGCCGACCTCGACGCGGCCGTTTGTGGCAGTGACGTAGAGTGCATAGAGGCGGTCGTGGATGGTGGTACGGCGGAGGAGGTCGGGATCGACGCGGAGGGAGGAGCGAACGGCTCCGGCAACGTCTCAGGTAATGGCTCCGGCAGGGACTTCGACAATGGCTCCGGCAAGGAATCCGGTGGCGCCGCGGAGGGGGAGGAGATGAGGGTGCGGAGGCGGAGGCGGTGAAAGCTGGGAAATGTAGGGTCGTTTTGGCGAAGGGTGAAATAATTAAGGGCGAGGGTTACGAAGGGATGGAAGTAGAAACGATAGGTTTTTTTTGCTGTAGGGTGGGTCCCACACGAATTAGGCCAAATTTAGAGACGGAGACGCGTGCGAAGGAGATGAAGAGGTGGATTCAATTAAGGTAAGACTTAAGAATATCATGCCACGTGGATTCAATTACGGGGATTAATAAGTTTATATAGATTATATAGATAGATAGATATAGATATAGATAGTAATAATAAATAAATAGGGATAATTGCCTATATATTTCGCGTACGTTTGAAAATATCTGATTTATTCTCTCTCTTTTTTTCTTTCTAAAATATCATCATATGTTCCACCGTTATAGCAAAATATCCCTACAGTTATTTTCTGTTAAGTTAACTTGGGTTAAACGTGAGTTAAATATCTATCACAGTTTAAAAAAATTAAAATATCAATTTTGTCCTTAACTTAAGGGCAAATAAGAAATGTTGGTGACGGTAGAGGGGTATATTGAAAAAAATCAACAATCAAAATATATTTTGTACCCCTGACTTTAACGGCAAATAAGAAAGACAATGATAATGGGATGGTATATTTGAAGGGCAAAATAGTAATTTTACAAAGATAACAGGGTTAATTAACAGATTTTAACTCTAGTAGTATATTAGAAATATGTTGGAACGCAGTAAGGATATTTTCAATATTAGCCTTCTAATAGGGGTAAATCGAAAAGTCGGAAACTTTTCAGAGGTATATAAGCAATTGCCCCTAATAAATAATAGATTTTTTGTGTAAACTTCAAATATCACTCAAAGGGTTTCATATACTTTTTTTACTTTAGTATTATGTGTTTTAAAGTGTATCAAGTTAGTACCATATGGTTTAATTTTCCTCTTCTCGTCAGCTCCTCCGTTAATATTTTGTGAAATTATACACAAAAAGCTTCAAATGCTCCACCTACGAATATTCACTTTACTCCCCTTTAGTTTTAACTTTGTCATTGATTTAACGAAAAAATATTAGTGAAATGGATAATAAAAAAAGAAAAATAAAACCATAGATACTAAATTGATACACTTTAAATCATAGGATACTAAAGTGAGAATGTACGAAACCAGAAGGGTGATATTTGAAATTTTCTTACTAATGCAATACTCAACTATTTTTTTTATTTCTACATTAGAAATAATAAATTTATAATTTTGAATGAAAACTATTAAAAAATAATGATTGAAAGTAGTAAAATATATATTCAGCGGATTGTAATATAAAAAAGTAAAATAGTTACAGAGAATAAAAAAATTAGATGAAATAATTTTATAGCAGTTTCCAGTGAGTGGCTGAGTGCATTATACAAATTTATTTTTTATTTTTTGTCTCTTAATAAAGTTGTTAAATTTTATTTAAAATAATAAATTTGTTTACAGTAATGCAGGGAATGGTGATAAAAAAAATAATTGAGTAATATCTATTAAAAAAGGTACAAAATTAAAAATAAAAATAATTTAAAATAGATTGATAAAATATAATAATATAATAGCATTTTAAAAAAAAAGTACAATATTACAAATGAAAAAAAAGGACTAAAGTACAGTGTAGGCCTTTATTTTTAGGAGTAACCTTGGATTTGGATTTACACTTCTGTTGTTATTATATTCTTATTTTGTCATTCTGTGATTAAAAAAAAATTATACTTAATTATCATATAATTTTTTTATTTCACCATAAATTATATTATTAAATAGGATAGTAAAGAAATACTTTTGCAAATTAGAGAAAGATATAATTAATATTTTATTATCCTATTATATGAGTTTTATCATCTTGATTTACAAAAATATCTGAGTCTGGCTACGGTGTTTTTAAAAGCATCAAGCACTTGATGTTTGTAGGTTTTCGGCCATTGGATTAGGAGATGTGCATGCGACTAAGATGATAGTGGTCATGTAAGGCGATTGCTTGAATAATATCATCTAGCGAATGAAATTAGTGACCAGATATATTGGCGCAAAATTTATATGCATCAAATACTTGGTATTTTTAGAAGTATCATAGTCGGACTCCTAAAATATCACTCTAGATGTAATTTATAAGCACTTGATATTTGTAGGTTTTCCCTCCCTCCCTGTTTTTTAATTGATTCTATTTCAACTTGTATATTTTCAAAAGAAATATTATCTACACTTTCAAAAGTAGGTGTTAGTTTTACACACAATTTCATCCGAGGGTTCGATAAAGTTGGGCTCCTATCAAATTGGATTTTTAAAAAATTTATGTGATAAAAATGACTTTAGGACAAAGTGGGTGTAAGATGTGCATCCCACTTTAAAGTGTATCTGTAACGACCCGGACCACTAACAATAATAACTCGTTGGGCTCAACCACTGAGGCTCAACCACTGAGCCCAAAATATTTAAGCCCAGTTATTATTGCTAGTGTCTAAGTCTCTTATAAACCCAATGACAACTCCATTTCCATCCGATGTGGGACTATTGGAGTGTGTCACTCAGTCCAATCACACACACACAGCCCACGATCACCAGGCGATGTGAGACTCGTCTCGCTAGCCCGTCATCCAGATCCCGGTAGAGACTACACACATGTCCAATTTGGTGAACCGCTCGATAACAAATGTCTGGCCCACTAGCAATAATAACTCGTTGGGCTCAACCACCGGCCCAAAATGTTTAAGTCCAATTATTATTGCTAGTGTCTAAGTCTCTTATAAACCCAATGATAACTCCATTCCCATCCGATGTGGGACTATTGGAGTGTCACAGTATTAGTAGTATTCCTCTTCTTTAAATAATTTCAAAAATAAAGTTTAATTTAGCCCGTGGTTTAATATGTTTTATTTTATAATACCTATCATAACTAAACAAGATAGAAAATTATATAATATAATATATTATTGTCATAAAATTTGTATTTTTTATTCTGCTACCATATTTAAAGATTATATCTTTAGAGTCAGGCTACTATACTTTTATGAGTAGTGGCCCCCTTATACTCATAAGTTTTCGGCCCTTAGATTTATTTCATTGATCATTTACACCCGTTAGATCATACTATTCAACCAACTGCCCACTCAACCCTAGGGGATCGCTATCATTCTAAATGGGGACCACCATCATCCTAACCACACATCCCATCAATCAACGGTTAAAAATTTATGAGTATAAAGAGGTATCTACTCATAAGAGTATAGTAGCCCCAAACCTATATCTTTACGAGAAATAAAAATAAAAACCGTCCCTAGAGCAAGTGGCAAAAGGCTTGGTGGTTGGTATCCGAGACCCGAGTTCGAATCCTAGTTGATTCACATTTCTAGCTAAGCTTATTTTTAAATAAAATAAACGAAACGGGGGTAGCGTGCTACCTATCTCTCAAAAAAAAAAATAAATAAATAAAACCATGTAATAACTAAGTGAAAATTTTTGAACTATGGAATAAGAAAGTAAAAATATGTTAAATCATGGGGGGCAAATTAAAGTTTACCCTAATTTTCTCTTTAAGAAATCCATGATTAGTTTATTAATTAAACTGCGGAAAAAGAAAAGGATGGATTATAATTAAATTGCGAGTGGAGTGATAAAACCACCCACCCAATTTCGGAATATACTCTTCTATGTGAGTGATTGAAGCCGTAGAGTGGGGAGATTTTATGCATAATTAGCGTGTGATTAACAATCGCTAATTCCTACTCGAATCCTAATCCTTAATGAAGAATTTATGAAAATTAGAGTGACATGTGGGTCCCACTTTTTTGTTCAACCCAATGAGCGATGATAAACGTGCGCTCATTTAACAAATCTCCTTTTAAATATAATCAAAAGATTTTTAAAATAATCGTTTGATACCTTTTTTTAGGATTTTAATATATTTGAACATTATCCTCTCATTCATCAACTTCTAAGTTGATAATTAAGGACATAAAATATATATAAAGGTAAATATAGTAATAAATCTATTGAGTTACTAATTTTTATTATTATTATTATTTTTGTCAATGGTTTTTTTAGATCTCGTAATTAGATTCAATTTTGTTGAATTTTTTAATCTTTGAATTTCAAATTCGTAAAGAAGCTTTCATTTAATGACTACTTTTTGTATTTTGATGTTTACTTTACTTAATAAGTAAATAAAATACCGTAATAAGTGACTTCGCTCTGAAAAATGTTGTTACGAATTCAAACGGATGCGGAATTTGACGAATTCAAAGTGCAATTTGACCACCCATGCAAGTCGTGTTGAAACAAAAGACCAGGTCATGTTGAAATAATGAGACCCTGGAGTAATCAGATATATATATATATATATATATATATATATATATATATATATATATATATATATATATATATATATATATATATATATATATATATATATATATATATATATATATATATATATATATATATATATATATAGAGTTGATTTAGAATACTCTTAAAATCTGAATTTCTTTCTCGAGTTGTTTTCGATGATAGAGCTTTCAAATTGACGATCGGCTCGTTAAATATGATCTAAACCATTTAAACTACCTAGAAATCAAATTTCACACTTTCGATATTGTTCTTGTATCCATCTAGTGAGCAGAAAATGAATGGTTGAAAATGAATATTCTTTAAAAAATGATGATAGGAGTCTTGTAATCAAGATCAAGAGTATAGATCTTGTTTTAACTAGTTTAAAGAATTTTCTAACAAAAATTCAATTGATTTGAATATCTTTACACCGTTAAACGAGAAAACGTCTCTTATCCACCCTTAAAATTACAAATTTTGAAACCCTTTGATCATTAGGCAAATGATGTCGAAAATATTTGAAATTTGATTTATAAACACTTTAAGTGGTATAGATCATGTTCAATGGAGCCGATCATCAATTTGGAAGCTCTATCATCGAAAACAACTCGAGAGTAAAATGAGCTCGGTACTCTTAAGAGTATTCTAGCTCAACTCTATATATATATATATATATATATATATATATATATATATATAGAGTTTTACTAGAATACTATCGGTAGTAAACGAGCCGTTTTACTACCGATTTGTTTTCGATGATAGAGCTTCCAAATTGACGATCACCCGTTGAACATAATCTATACCATTTGAAGTATTTAGAAATTAAATTTCAAATCTTTTCGACATCATTTGCCCGATGATCAAAGGGTTTTAAAATTTGTAATTTTAATGGTCGATAAGAAAGGCGTTTTCTCGTTTAGCAGCGTAAAGATATCCAAATCAATTGAATTTTTGTTAGAAAATTTTTTAAACTATTTAAAACAAGATCTATACTCTTGATCTTGATTACAAGACTCTATCATCATTTTTTAAAGAATATTTATTTTCACCATTCATTTTCTGTTCACTTGATGGATAAAAGAACAATATCGAAAGTGCATGAAATTTGATTTCTAAGTAGTTTAAATGGTTTAGATCATATTTAACTGAGCCGATCGTCAATTTCAGCTCTATCATCGAAACAAATCGGATAGTAAACGGCTCGTTTATTACCGATAGTATTCTAGTTCAACTCTATATATATATATATATATATATATATATATATATATATATATATATATATATATATATATATATAGAGTTGTCTTTGGTATGCTTTTATAAGCACGGAGGCCTCCGTGCTTCCTTTGTTTTCGATTTTCGGACTTTCAAACGACGATCCGCTCCGTTAGAGTTGATCTAGAGTATTTGAAGAACCTAGAAAATAAATTTTGCGATTTTTCGATATCATTTGCCGAGTGACCGAAGAGGCTCAAAATTACTAATTTTAACGGCCGTGGTGAGCGGTTGCAAGTTTAACGGTGTAGAAATATCCAAATCACATGAAATTTTGATAGAAAATTCTTTATAGCATATAAAACAAGATCAATAACTTTGATCTAAAATTTTAATGTCATATCATCATATTTTGTAAGATTTTTATTTTCAGCTGTTGATTTTGAGCCACTTCGATCACTAGGCAAATGATATCGAAAAATCGCGAAAATTATTTTCTAGATACTTCAAATACTCTAGATCAAGTCTAACGGAGCCGATCGTCGATTCGAAAGTCCGAACATCGAAAACAAAGTGGAAGCACGAGGCATCCGTGCTTCCATAAGCACCCTGCACTCTATATATATATATATATATATATATATATATATAGTTGAGCTAGAATACTCTCAAAAGCACCAAAGGCTTGATGCTTTTGAGTTCTTAGCCATTGGTTGGAGAGATGTAGGGTTGAGATGATGGTGGTTGGTGGTAATAAATGGTGGTAGGTGTTGGTAGGTGGATTAGTGTTTGATTCAAGGGTATTAGTAAACAAAAAATAAATCCAAGGGCTAGAAACTCAAAAGCACCAAGGAGTTGGTGCTTTTGAGAGTATTCTAGCTCAACTATATATATATATATATATATATATATATATATATATATATATATATATATATATATATATATATATATAACTATAACTATTATTATCTTATTAATAGCGAGTCATTAGTCTTTATCAAGTTTTTAGCCATTGGATTGATAGATGTGCGGTTAGGATGATGTGGGCCCCCTAGGATTAAGTGGGTGGTTGGTTGAATAGTATGATCTAACGGATGAAAACTATCGAAGGGGGTGGATCTAGCAATGAGAAAACTTGGTAGCAGAGTGCTCCTAATAGCACGACCTACTACATATATATATATATACAATATATAATTTGAGAATTATTTTTGAGAATTACAAAATAGTTTAGGAAGAAGCCATGTTACCAATTAAGGTATGGACAAATAGGGACTTGCCATGTGTTCTAAAAAAGTCATGTTGAAACAAAAGATCAGGTCATGTTGAAACAAAGGGACCCTGGAGTAATCAGAGATCCATGCACATTCCGCACCATGAGAACAGAGTATTTTGCCATCCATTTATCGATTTGCGTCGCAACATAATTCAATAGGTAAAAACGTGTAGAGATTATCTGAACTATAAATCATTTTGAATTCGCTACCAAACTTCTTAAAATTTTAATTTTACTGCCCAACTTTTCAAGTTAACTGATCTGAATTAGCCAAAAATACATGGCATTCAAAATTTAAGATAATTACTTTAATGCATTTATTACAGTTTGCGAGAATTTCATGAGGTGTGTACTAACTAAATCTATAAAAATAAACGACGCATTCAAATTTTAGAATAGTCCATAATCAGAATAAGCATTGAACATTTTTACCAATTCAATACCATAATAATATATGTGGCACAAGAGGAGGACATGGTGAAATTGGCAAAAAACAAAAAAAAAAAGTTAATCCCCTGACCCCTAATGAGGCCAATATAGAGAAGCATAATTTAGTACTTTTATCATGAGTAGAAGCAACACCAACTTAAAAAAAAAAACAAAATTATTACTGGTTACTGAAACACAGAAACAGAACCACTCAAACATATGGGGATCAGACATCTATTCTCTTGCAAACTCTCTTTTTTTTAATTCACAGGAATAGCCCCTCACAGTAGATCAAAACTGTTTCTAAAAACTAATATTTACATGTTACAGAGCATACCAGATGCCTAGGGAAAAAGCAGGCCAGTACCCTAGTATGCATTCCTGATTCAGTACACTACACTCCACCGCCCCCCTATTAAAGAAATTACATGCAAGCTTTATAAGCCTTTCCCTGCCTAAACCCCTTTGGGTATATCACCGCAGAGTCGACACAAAGACCGCCTTTCGTGTGCGTGCAATCGATCTGCGTCATCGAGAACTTGAGTCTGGTCGGTGCACTCGAGTTCGGTACAACGAAATCGCCGACATGGTACAAGATCCAAGCGCCGGGCTCGGCCAAGTGACAATGGGTTCGAACATGCTGACCATCTGCGGTGGAAAGCTGAAACTGGACGGGCTTTTTCTCCCAGCCGTGGACGTGCTCGGAGTCGCAGAGTCGGCGGCCCAATCGCCTGTAGGCCCGGCCCAGATGGAGCCTGAAGTACAGGCTGTATTTACCGGCCGGGAAGCAGAAGTCGACTTCTCCGGCCGCTTCAAACCACCAAGTTTGCATGAGGTATGCCACGGATCCGAATCTGCGTGAATTTGCTTTCCATTAGTTGAATTTTCAAGTGGCGCCAGTAAATAGGATTGATTACATGGTTCCATGGTAAAAGACAAAACAATTACATACAAGCAATTTTTACGTGGGTAAAGGTGTGTTCACTCTTTTGTTAGTGTCTCAAAGACAGTTGGCAGTGAAAAATAATAGTTGTAAAAAAATGTTCACGGAGTAGATGAGGTTGTTCCAAAATCAATAAAGGGAGAGTTTAGATGTTATACATTATATGCAAATTAAAAAAGGATACTCTCTTCTTCTTTTTTTTTGAAAAAAGAAGATATATATTAATTAACATCTATAAGAGAAAAATATAATATACTCCATTTGCTAATCAAACAATTAGCTAAAACGTACTGCATAATGCCCAGACCCACACTTTTTGTTTGTATGCTGAAGCCAAACGAAGGACCGTACCAATACTGATAAATAGGTTCTGAATCAGTAACAATCACAAAAGGATGTGCTGGAGCAAATCCATATGCCGAAGAAAAGTTGTTGATGTTAACGTTTCTATTTAGCGTATGAAAGTCCAAAAAAGCATTATTGATTGACTGTAAGTGTAGCACAAAATCTAAACAAGGTTTTGATCTTAGTTTTTCTTAGTACTTCCTCTCATGATTACCTGCATCGCCAATTATTAGAACCAATAAAATTCTTCCTTATATTGTTTTCAACATAAAACTAGAACAAACAATATCAGACTCCCTTCCTAATTCCTAAAACAACAGACGCGTGAAACCAGTGAATTGCATTTCCACACAACAGACCCAACGGAATGACAAGATTCATAAAACACCCTAGATAAAAGAAGAATCTACTAGCCTAGAAATCGGAAAAAAAAAAAAAAAAGAAGTTCGCAAACAACTATGAATCAAACCTATTACATTTGTAAGCAATTGGTTAGCTTAAAAAGCAGCTTCTAAATTACAACTCCTAATAAAAGTTGAAGCTACTAGAGAACAGTGTTTTAATATTTTAAACTAACACTTCCCCCGCGTCTAGGCTCGAAACGTTTTAATAAGCCTCAGAACTCGAGTTTGAATTAATGGGCAGAGGTGGGCTTTGTTTAAAAAAAATTAAATAGCAGATACCATCTGAAAGTTGAAACTGTCTTTTCCCTTTCTTTTTTTCCCTAAAAACTTAAGCCACTAGATGACGACGTATAATGTTTTATAGTTGACACGCACAGAAACAACGTTAAATGGTTGAGATTACCTTATTCTAATGGACAAACCAAACTATATACTTGTCAGAAAGGTACTGGACTCTATTGCTGTGCTTACAACAAATCAATAAGTTCGTACCAGGACAAGAGCCTCTATTAAATTAAATGACTGATTAAAAGAAACATGACTAGGCTACTAAAACAACCGAGCATTCTAGAAGTCGAAAAAATATTATATGAGAAAATTTGGATTAGGATGCTGGAAAAGGAAAAATCACATGTTGGGAAAAATTTGATCTTGAACTTGAGTTTTCAATTAAAAAAAAAGGGGCTTAATTACAAATCACTTACTTTGGGACTGGCTTTATTTTCCGCGATTTACTAAGTTTCTTTCCAAAGACACCATTTTACAGTCATTTTAACATAAATCTATTCATCCATTTTGGTGGAAAAAATAAAAAAGCACCATTAAGTGGCGGAAAAAATTATTGAGAACAATTCAATGGATCTATCTGTTTTCCCCCCAAAATGGATTGAAGGTATGATCTCTGTTACCTCCAACCAATGCCTCCCAGGAAAATTGCTGTTTCTGTCTACAACAATTAACAATGCAGAGATTGGCGAGAAAATAATAGTTCAGTAGTGCCTTAAGAAGGGAAAAAAGGAGTACAACATAGCAAATGAACTAATTCTCTAGAGTAAGTGCAGTGTAGAGAGATCCTGAGAAAATAATAGTTGTTTAAAAAAATAAAGTTCGTATGGTAAAATGATATTGAGTCATAAAAAACACATAGTAAATATTGCTACATATATTCAAAACAAAATTAGAAAAAATATATACCTAGATTCCTCTTAAGAAGGGAAAAAAGGAGTACAACAAAGCAAATGAACTAATTCTCTAAAGTAAGAACAGTGTAGAGAGATCCTGAGAAAATAATAGTTGTTTAAAAAAATAAAGTTCGTATGGTAAAATGATATTGAGTCATAAAAAACACATAGTAAATATTGCTACATATATCCAAAACAAAATTAGAAAAGAATTAATACCTAGATTCCTCTGTTGAGATGTGATTCCAATATCTCCTATCATCAACACCAGTGATCGCCAACCCCTTGGATGAAATCGCCATGCAAATCCCGCTCCTGCGCTTCTCCATCCAAAATTCCTGAAGAAAACCACAACAAAAGCACCAAATCAATCAACACCCATCAACAAATACTACTATAAGAACCCTAAATTTCGAAAAGAAAAAAAAAAAAAAACCAATTTACGGATGAAATTCTACAAAAAAAAAAAAACTCGATCTAAGGATCGAACACTCACCTTGTTGCCACCATCGAAGCGAATCGGGCGACAGAGCCTCGCGTAGATCTCCTTCTTACAAATGAAACCCTCGCCCCTCTCCGCCCCCTCCGATTCGAAGCTCATCAGATACCCGTGGTTCTCCGGGAGCTTCGCCTCCCACACGAAGTCCGCCGCGGCGGCGCCGCGGAACGCGCGGCTGAGCCGCGCCGCCCCGCAGATCTCGCGCGGCTCTAGGCGGAGGAGCACCGCGGCGACGCAGCTCTCCGGGAGGTCGCCGAGCCCCGTCTCCGCCCCCTCCCCCCCCGCCTCCCCCTCCGGCCCCATGATGCTCGACACCCCCGCCCCCATCCCCGCCCCCCCGCAACCCTAACCCTAGCAACTCCCCCCGCCGCCACTCGCGCCGGAAACTAGGGTTTTGGTGTCGACGAAGCAACGACGATGGCGACGACGATGACGATGACGATGACGATGGCGACGGCGAGGAGAGGTGACGAACGGGGTTACGAACGCAAATCGATTTTTTTCTCTGTTTCGCTACATTCCCATTCCACTATATAAAAAAGAAAAAGGAATACGCCGAAAGTAACAGGAGAGATTTTTTTTCCTTTTTTTTTCCCGCATCGCGCTCTACTTTTTATAATGGTTGCGAATTTATTAGGTATTGGAGGTCGTATGTTTATTTGACGACTTGTTGGATGCATGCAGTGTACTCATCTCTCTAGATACACTATACAATCTTAAATAAATAAATAAATAAATATACTTTTTTCATATGAAGCATGTGTTTTATTTTGAATGTTTTTTAAAAATTCATCTTAATTTGAATTTGACTAACAATTTTTATAATTAAATTATTTAATGGTTAAAAAAACCCAGCATCCTACTACTCTACATCAGGATTGGGCCGAGTTATGTTCGAAATGATAACAAGTTAGATTGGCTTGAGTCTTATTCAAAATGGCGGAAGACTACTGGTTGTCTTGGGGATTCTGATCGAGGCCGTGGGTAGTATGTCTGCATATTTAAATGAATTAATTGTATCTTTCCAACTACCCGACAAGTAGCATGGAGTCAAAAATCACTTATTTTAGCGTCATCAGTCCGACAAAAAATACATTATAGTTCACCTATACAGAATATCTATCATGCATATTTATTTTATAAAAATTATATAATATATTTAAAAGATTTATATATTGAAAATTATAAATTATTGGCACTCATTTTTCATTGAATCAAAGAATATCAATTTTTTTAAAAACTTGTAACTTTTACACATGCACTCCTAAGTCCTAACTATCATACAGTATACACACTAGTATATTTTCGATTAAATTAAAATTTTATTTCGAGGTACTGTGGTGCACGAAACACACGTGTACACCGGGTGCAGGCAATAAATATCCGTGGTCCCGTTCCCCGTCGAAACCACGGCGACGTGTCGTGGGCGATTGTCGGGTTTTGGACAGTTGGACACCCATATTGACCAAAATGCCCCTGGTGGGCCCCGCCATTCCAGGGTCGAATTCGGAAACGTCGCATAAATGCGTGCGCACGTAATTATTAATTAATTAATTATAAAGCCGGTAAAAATGATTCGGACTTAGCTTAATTATGACTAATCTTGGTTAAACCATCTAATCTTTTTGAAATTTTAATTTAATTATCTAAATTTTTAGTTTATTTAATTTAAAATTTTAATTAACATATAATTATACAACTATTATTTTATTAAAATAGTGACTCTAAAATTCAGATAAACAAAATCATAAAATAATTTTAAAGCCTTGATATTTATATTTATATTTATAGCTCGTATAGGTGATGTAAATTTTAATAAAAGTAGTTTTTCACAATCCCTTTTTCACATAGCAAATTGTTTATTGATTTTTAGTGAAAAGGAATTAAAAAAATGTTGATTTAGTAGCATAGCTCTTTGATTAAGTTATGTTACTAGTCTCTCTCAAATTTAATTTTAGTTGTTTAACTTTTGGATTCAACATTTTAGACCATAAACTTTTCATAAAATTTTCTTTTAGTCCCTGAACTTGTAAAAATATTTTAGATAAAAACATACAAAACTTATCTGAATTATAGATCATTTTAATTCGGCTATCCAATCTTTTAAAATTTTAATTTTACTATCTCATCTTTTAATTTATTTGATGAGTCAGTCAGTCAACAACGCTTTGACATCAACATTTAAGTTAATTTTTTTAATAAATTTATAGTTGCGAGAATTGCATGAAGTATATATACTAATTGATTTTTTAAAAATAAATAACGCATTGAAATTTTAAATCAAAACGTCATTGACTAACTCAAATTAAACAAACTGAAAGATAAAATATTAAAATTAAAATTTTGAAAGACTGAGTAGTTAAATAAAAATAGTCAATAGCTCAAATAAATCAGGTACATTTTTACCAATATTTTTTTTTATAGTAGTCCTTTCATTTAAAAAAAAAAAAAATTTGCTTGCATGCAATTTTAATAAAATTTTATTCAGTTGATACATTTAATTTAATAATTCAAATTTTAAATAGTAAAAAAAATATTATTATTCGATAGTCTGGTTGAAATATATAATAATAAAATAAAAAATCAATAAATATATAGAACTATGCTACTATGCTATTAATAGCACCAAGTCATTGGTGCTGCTAAGTTTTTGGCCATTGGATTGAGAGATGTGCGGCTTGGATGATGTGGGCCCCCTAGGATTAAGTAGATGGTTGGTTGAATAGTATGGTCTAACGGGTGAAAATCATCAAAGGGGTGAATCTAACGGCGGAAAACTTGGTAGCACCGAGTGCTTCGTGCTATTGATAGCATAGCAACCAGACTCTAAATATATATATTATGTACATACTTAACGATAATAACTTTGGTTAATAGTAGCTAACTGTCTATGGGGTGCAGCCATTCGAGTTTTCCTTGATGTGCACCGCTCATATAAATGTCGCGTCGCTTAATAACTCGTTCGTAAACGCAAAATACTTGCAGTTATTATTATTAGTATCCAAGTCTATTATCATAAAGGGTGTCACGGACTCCCCGTTAAGGCTGACGTCTCGTCGGTCCAATCACACCACACTGCTGTGAAGACTCGTCTCGCTAGCCGTCATCAGACCACAGCTCGTAGAGACTCGCCACACGTATCCAGTGATGAGCAAAGCACGATACCAAATGTAACGACCCAGCCCACTAGCAATAATAACTCGTTGGACCCAGCCAACAGCCCAAAATGCTTAAGCTTAGTTATTTTTACTAGTGTCCAAGTCTCATATAAACCCAATGACTAATTCATTACCATCCGATATGGGATTATTGGGGTGTCACATATATAGTACATAAATATTTCTAAAAGTGTCCATTATTTTATGATGCTCAAATAAATAATTAAATTGGTTTTGTGGAAAGCGAGGGCTATGTTGTAGTAGATTCTAGAGGCTTCTACCCGATTTTGAATCCCACCTATAGTTTAGCTCTTTGATTAGGACATTTTCTCTTAATAATTTCGCCCCAATAAAATTTTAAAAATTTTCCATTATTATCATGTGATTTATTTTATATATTACTATAATATTCTGCAACATAGCGTATAACTTACAAAACATCTATATCTATCTATATCTCTATATCTATATGAAATTTCATGCCTAAATCCTATATGAATGTATCTTCTTAATTTGAGACAGGTGGTGTCCTAAGTTATTTTTTCTCTTCTCTAAAAAATTATATTTATTTTAATTTTTCAAATTGCTCTTCATTTTTTGTTTCATTTACTCATATTTACTTTTTTTTTTTTTTTTAGTGGCTCTTGGTCTACAATTTATATGAAAATATATAATATTTTCAATCAAATATACTTATATTCTTCTTTTTCTTTTTTATGCTCCATATTTGTTTATTTATTCTAAAAAATTTTACTAAAATTTTTTATCCGCCGCGCCGCGTTACACTAGTATTACATTAGTATATACTAAACCCTCAAAGGATTTTTTTTTTTTTTGAGAGATAGATATATAGCACGCTACCCGCTTCGTTTATTTCATTTAGAAATAAACTTAGCTAGAAATGTGAATCAACTAGGATTCGAACCTGGATCTCGGGTACCAACCATCAAGCCATTTTTCACTTACTCTAGGAACGGTCGGTCCCTCAAAGGAAATGTGAAATAATATTAAGTTAGTGCAGTGACCATCACGATGTTGCGAGTAGATAATATTCAATATTTAACTTGCGTTCTTATATTAAAATTATTTTTTTAAGAAAAGAATATTTGATGTATAAATAATTTGAAGAAATATTTAATATCTTGCGAAAAAACGTAAAAAAAGAAAATATATTAATTACATAAGAGGAAAAAAACTGAATAAGAAAAAAAGATAAAAGCAATCGAAGAAACAAAGACGGCGTCAACCATAGCTACAATGAAATTTACACTTTTAACAGTGTAAAAAAACCTGCAAATATATATATATATATATATATATATATATATATATATATATATATATATATATATATATATATATATATATATATATATATATATATATATATATATATATATATATTAGGCCCAAAAACTTACAAAATCTGAGACAATCAATTGTAGATACAGAGGCAAAAAATTTCTAATAAAAAAAATAATATTAATTTAAAATATAATATGCAATAGAAAAGTTGGAGTAAAGAAATAAAAAATTCAAATTCAAAGTAAAAAGAAACATGTTAATATAATTAATTGTTACAACCAGAAGCAGTCAATTTTCTGAGAGAAAATAAAAGTATTTAGTATTTTCTGAGAAAAAAATCGTAAAAAAAAAAACGAAAAATACCGTATTAAACCTAACATAACCTTTCAGATTCAGCAAATAAATATATGCGATGAAATGAATCCAAACCATTATTGCGACACGCTGGAACGAAGCGTTGCTACTCGGGAGTCGAAACGACCCTAGAGATGAAGGTGGAATGAAAAATCTCTGAAAGAATTAAATGAGAAGAGAATGAGAAAAATAAATTGACGGGTGAGACTGATGTGCAAATAAGTTAAAATGGTTGGGTTACTACAAAAGCCTATAATTAATTAAGATGATAGGTGGGACCCACAAAATAAATTATTGCGACACGCTGGAACGAAGCGTTGCTACTCGGGAGTCGAAACGACCCTAGAGATGAAGGTGGAATGAAAAATCTCTGAAAGAATTAAATGAGAAGAGAATGAGAAAAATAAATTGATGGGTGAGACTCATGTGCAAATAAGTTAAAATGGTTGGGTTACTACAAAAAGCCTATAATTAATTAAGATGATAGGTGGGACCCACAAAAGAAAATTTGAAAAGTCTCTTAACAAATTAAATGAAAAATATATTAACCAAAATATATTAGGTTGACGGGTAGGTCCCAAAACAATTCAAGTCAATGTAATATCTCCACGTGGCCAATAAGACATGAGATTACATAGACATGAGATTTCATAGTAGTTATAGATAATAATTTTAATATCTTATATTCAATACACTCTTCGTGCCTCTCTCTCTCTCTCTCTCTCTCTCACACACACACGTGTGAGCTCGATAGCTTTTTATTTGTCTAAGTTCATTACTTGAATTCAATAAGAACAAATAATTATGTTAACTGTCTGGTAAAATTACTGACCGTCCTTAAAGCAAGTGGCAAAGGATTTAATGGTTAGTATTCGAGACCTAAGTTTAAATCTTAGTTGATTCATATTTTTGGCTAAGTTTATTTTTATATGAAATAAGCGAAGCGGGTAGCAATTTATCTACCTTTCAAAAAAAAAAAAAATTGTCCGGTAAAATTCGAACTTAGAATTTTCTGCTTTGATATTATGTTACAAGAAAGTGGTGTTTTAATATTTGTGTATTCAACAATGAAAATTGAAGTTTTTATAAAAAAAACAGAAAAGGGCAGTTGCTTATATATTTTCATAAAAAGTTTCTAATTTTTTGATTTATCTCTCTTAAAAAGTTAATATTTAAATTTTTTTTTTACATTCTAATTTATTTCAAATATATCGTTAGAGTTAAATTTTGTTAACTGTTAGTAATAACTGTTATCTCTATGAAATTACTATTTTGCCCTTTCAAATATATTTATTTACTATTACCAACTTTAAGTTAAGAGATATGAAAAATATTTTGATTTTTGGATTTTTTAAATATATCCTTTTATCATCACCAATATTTCTTATTTGTTCTAAAGTTAAGGATAAAAGAGGTATTTTGATTTTTTTTTTTTTTAACTCTAGTAGACATTTAATTCACGTTTAACCTAAGTTAACTTACCGGATGATAACAGTAGAGTTATTTTAGAATAATGGAGAAACATACGAGTGATATATTGGGAAAAAAAAAGGGGGGGGAGGATGAAATATTTTTGAAGTTTTTGAGGGATATATAGGTAATTATCACGAAAAGAAAATATACTCTACCACTTTAAAATATAAACATGAATGAATTTTTATGGAAATTTAATTGCTTAAATAAGAATTTAATATTTTTTTTGTCCTCAGTAAAAGGTGAGTTTTTATAGAAAATATATCCAAACTATATTAAAAAAAAAAAAAAAATTAAGGCGTCATTTTGTAGTCTTTTAAAGTTTTAAAAATATTTTTAGGAGGGTACAATGTTAATAGAGAGGACAAAATGATTAAATTATTCTTAAATACAAATAGTTTGTTTAAATTAAGAAACTATGTTTGCAAATAATTTAAAATATTCATGTGCAAACTATGGATTAACAATTACTAATAATTTTATCATATTTTATAATCTTAATCACTTTACAACAAAAAATAAAATAAAATAAATGATAATTAATTAATGACTAATTAAATTATAAATGTTAACAAACTTTTTAACGAAAATAACTGGAATAAATATGAGGACTTATAATTTCAAAAGACCCCATAGTGGAGGGGATCTCCATACATTTTTATCTAATAATACTAATACGAGACTAATTTATATTCGGATATTATTCAGATAATAATATATACTAATATACATACATAAATACGAACTAAGATTGGTGCAATTAAGTAGAATATTGTAATTAAAAGTTCACATTCCTATTTAAACTTTGCATACCTATGTTTTATTGAATCAAACTTAATATTTTAATAAATATAAATACAATTTTAACATAAAATTTATAGTAAAATAAAATGAAGAATATAATAAAAATCACTTTATTCCCTGATAATATATATTATTATCATCCTTCTTATCTCTTCGCAATGAAAACGGTCGAATACAGACGGAATTTGTAAGAAACCATATTCATATTCATATATTTTTTAAATTTTTTCTGAATGTAAATTTGGATATATAAATATATATCGAATACTAAAATTTGAAATTCATATTCACATTCCATCAAATTAAGGGTCGAATTCTCGCATTCCATCGAATTAAGTATCGAATTTGATTGGAGTTTATCCTAACAACTTTCACTCCAACATGTGACTTTGCTATAATAAAGTGTATAAAGTTAGTGTCCTATGGTTTTATTTTTATCTTTTCGTCAGTCTTTTCGTTAATATTTCGTTAAATTATATCCAAAAAATTTCAGATACTCCATCTAAATTTATTAAATATTCACTTTAATTAGTACTCTTTAGTTTTAATTTTGCCACGGATTTAACGAAAAAAATTAGTGAAATCGATAATAAAAAGATAAAATAAAATCACATGACATTAAATTAATGCACTTTAAACCGAAGTGTCTTAAAATGAGAAAATACGAAACCATATAAGTGGTATTTGAAAATTTTCCAATAAATAACAAACAAGAGGCAAATAATAATAATAATAATAATAAAATAATTTTTTTTAAAAAATCCTGGGCCAGTGCATAAGCGTGTATCCGAGTCAGGAAAAGTCAAATACAGCTTCTGTTGTTCGTGCTCTATCCGACAGCCACGTGGCGCATCGTCAGCGTGACAATTACGCGCATGAGAAATGAGAAAAAGCATAATGTTGGTGTGTTTAATATTTAATAATAATAATATTATTATTATTATAATAATAATAATAATAATAAAAATAATAATAAAAATTAGCTCTGCTTTTCAAAAAGTTGTGGTCCCAATTAGTCGTGTGTTAGCTTTATCATCATATAATTTAAGTAATTTAATAAGGTATTTTAGTACACAAAAGAAAGTTTACTATTATTTTTTTTAATTTTTTTTGACTTTTTTCGGTCAGTTAATTTGTCGCGTATGTTGATTTTCTAATTAGAGTATAATTAGAATTAATACTTCACGTAATTTTTGATAATTAATACCGTCAAATATTGTCTAAGATATTTATTTAGTATATTTATACGTGATTTTGAAAGTGATATAACAATGATCTGCATAAGATCAAAAATTTGAAACTATCTAAGTTATTGAACAAATTTTACTGTAAGATTATAAAATTCATTCAAATAGACTACTAGATTGTGTGTCAAATAATACTTGCTTTTCCGTGTACTATCTAATCCTAATGCAATATTAAGCAACACATTAATTGATAGGAGATTTTTAGGAAGCTTGTGGAATGTAGACGGATATATTACGAAAAGAAGGAAAGACTTTCTAACGGTTGCTGTGGTCTGATGGATGGCTGGAAAGAAATAATAGAATATTTTGAAATTTAAAAAAGGCTAAATTATAGAAAATTTCTATGTCAAAATTTGATTTTTTTTATTTTTTCTGTCGGTCATTTAAAAACCTACACTTTGCCCCCTTGTAAAATGAAAAATATTAACTTCACTCCCTACCGTTAGTGATCCGTTAGAGTTTCTTTATAAAATATTTTTTATGCCAAAAATACCCTCCGTATTTTCTACTGTGCTTCGCCATCGATCCTCTGCCTCGCCGTCTCATTGACTCGCTCTCCTCCATTGTCTTACCCTTGCGCACATCTCCGTCTGCGCTCACAGACACCCTCTCGCCCTCTACCACCGTCTCGTCTTCGCCTTCGTTACCCTTTCCTATTTTTCTATCTACGCCCACCTCGATTTCCTCCCTAATGTCGCCGAAATTGAAGGGTGACTAGGGGTGTAAACGAGCCGAATACGAGCGAGCTGGGGTCGGCTCGTATTCGACTGGTTATTAAGCGAGCCGAACACGAGCTGGCTCGTTAAAGTATCGAGCCGAAAAATTCGGGTCGTATTTAAACGAGCCGAACACGAGCTGGCCAACGAACAATAAATAAAAAAAATATATATTAAATATATTAAAAAAAATAAATTTATAAAATTTTATCCATTAGACTTTGATCTAATAGTTAAAACTTTATATACAAATGAGTCTTTTTATAATTAAGCTCGCATTTATATTTTTATTTTGTTAAAAATTAAATAATAAAAATATATATTATATATAATTATTTATTTATATATATAAATATAAATTAAATAAATTATATAAATATAAAATATATGGATTCTAGCACGAGCGAGCTGACCCTAGCTCGTGTTCGGCTCGTTTATTAAACGAGCTGAAAAATTCGGCTCGTGTTCGCTCGTTTACTAAACGAGCAAGCCGATCTCGAGTTCATTTCGAGCCGAACATGGTGGCTCGCGAGCAATGAGTGGATTGCCACCCCTAGGGGTGACAAGGGTGTAGGAGGAGAAGGAGAGCGGTGGAGAAGAAAATGGGGAGTAATCGCGGTCGATCAAGACGCGAGCATGATCGAAATGCGACTATGATCGAGTTGGCTGATTAGCAAGATGAGGAGGAGACGAAAATGGTGAGAGGCAAAATAGTTATTTTGTCATCACATTTCACACCGTACTCGTACTGTGAATATTTTTTATCTAAATTTTTTGTTTATTTAATTTAAAATTTTAATTAACATATAATTATACAACTATTATTTTATTAATTAAAATAGTGACTCTAAAATTCAGATAAACAAAATCATAAAATAATTTTAAAGTCTTGATATTTATATTTATATTTATATTTATATTTATAGCTCGTATAGGTGGTGTAAATTTTAATAAAAGTAGTTTTTCACAATCCCTTTTCCACATAGCAAATTGTTTATTGATTTTTAGCGAAAAAAGAATTAAAAAAATGTTGATTTAGTAGCATAGCTCTTTGATTAAGTTATGTTACTAGTCTCTATCAAATTTAATTTTGGTTGTTTAACTTTTAGATTCAGCATTTTAGACCATAAACTTTTCATAAAATTTTCTTTTAGTCCCTAAACTTGTAAAAATATTTTAGATAAAAATATACAAAATTTATCTGAATTATAAATTATTTTAATTTGGCTATCTAATCTTCCAAAATTGTTATTCGGGAGTATGATTGAAATATATAATAATAAAATAAAAAATTAATAAATATATATATATAGTGTATAAATATTTCTAAAAGTGTCCATATTTTATGATGCTCAAATAAATAATTAAATTGGTTTTGTGGAAAGCGAGGGCTATGTTGTAGTAGATTCTAGAGGCTTCTACCCGATTTTGAATCCCTCTCTATAGTTTAGCTTTTTGATTAGGACATTTTCTCTTAATAATTTCGCCCCAATAAAATTTAAAAATTTTACATTATTATCATGTGATTTTTTTTTATATATTACTATAATATTCTGTAACATAAGGTATAACTTACAACACATCTATATCTATCTATATCTCTATATCTATATGAAATTTCATGCCTAAATCCTATATGAATGTATCTTCTTAATTTGAGACAGGTGGTGTCCTAAGTTATTTTTTCTCTTCTCTGAAAAATTATATTTATTTTAATTTTTCAAATTGCTTTTCATTTTTTGTTTCATCTTCTCATATTTACTTTTTTTTTTTAAGTGGCTCTTAGTCTACAATTTATATGAAAATAGGTAATATTTTCAATCAAATATACCTTATATTCTTCTTTTTCTTTTTTATGCTCCATATTTATTCTAAAAATTTTTAGAAAAATTTTTTATCTACCGTATCGCGCAGGTTTCTACACTAGTATTAGATTAATATATACTAAACCTTCAAAAGATTTTTTTTTTTTTTTTTTTTGAGAGATAGGTATAGGTAGCACGCTACCCGCTTCGTTTATTTTATTTAGAAATAAACTTAGCTACAAATGTGAATCAACTAGGATTCGAACCTGTATCTCGGGTACCAACCATCAAGCCCTTTTTCACTTACTCCAGGAACGGTCGGTCCGTCAAAGGAAATGTGAAATAATATTAAACTAGTGTAGTGACCCGCACGATGTTGCGGGTAGATAATATTCAATATTTAACTTACGTTCTTATATTAAATTATTTTTTAAGAAAAGAATATTTGATGTATAAATAATTTGAAGAAATATTTAATATCTTGTGAAAAAAACATAAAGAAAGAAAAATATTAATTACATAAGAGGAGAAAAATTGAATAAGAAAAAGAGATAAAAGCAACCGAAGAAACAGCAGCAGCCTCAACCATAGCTATAACGAAATTTACACTTTTAACAGTGTGAAAAAACCTGCAATATATATATATATCAAAAACTTATAAAATCTGAGACAATCAATTGTAGATACAGAGGCAAAAAATTTCTAATAAAAAAATTAATATTAATTTAAAATATAATATACAATAGAAAAGTTGGAGTAAAGAAATAAAAGATCAAATTCAAAGTAAAAAGAAACATGTTAATATAATTAATTGTTACAGCCAGAAGCAGTCAATTTTCTAAGAGAAAATAAAAGTATTTAGTATTTTCTGAGAAAAAAACGGCACAAAAAAAAATAACGAAAAATACCGTATTAAACGTAACATAACCTTTCAGATTCAGCAAATAAATATATACGATGAAATGAATCCAAACCATTATTGCGACACGCTGGAACGAAGCGTTGCTACTCGGGAGTCGAAGCGACCCTAGAGATGAAGGTGGAATGAAAAATCTCTGAAAGAATTAAATGGGAAGAGAATGAGAAAAATAAATTGACGGGTGAGACCCATATGCAAATAAGTTAAAATGAGTTGGGTTACTACAAAAGCCTATAATTAATTAAGATGATAGGTGGGACCCACAAAAGATCAAATTCAAAGTAAAAATAAACATGTTAATATAATTAATTGTTACAGCCAGAAGCAGTATATTTTCTGAGAGAAAATAAAAGTATTTAGTATTTTCTGAGAAAAAAACCGCACAAAAAAAAAATAACAAAAAATATCGTATTAAACGTAACATAACCTTTCAGATTCAGCAAATAAATATATGCGATGAAATGAATCCAAACCATTATTGCGACACGCTGGAACGAAGCGTTACTACTCGGGAGTCGAAGCGACCCTAGAGATGAAGGTGGAATGAAAAATCTCTGAAAGAATTAAATGTGAAGAGAATGAGAAAAATAAATTGACGGGTGAGACCCATGTGCAAATAAGTTAAAATGAGTTGGGTTACTACAAAAGCCTATAATTAATTAAGATGATAGGTGGGACCCACAAAAGAAAATTTGAAAAGTCTCTTAACTAATTAAATGAAAAATATATTAACCAAAATATATTAGGTTGACAAGTAGGCCCCAAAAAAATTCAAGTCAATGTAATATCGCCATGTGGACAATAAGACATGAGATTTCATAGTAGTTATAGAAGATTATAGATTATAGATAGATAACTAGCATTTCACCCGTGCGATGCACGGATAATATAATAATATAAAATAACAAAAGTTATTATCTAATGATTAAAAAAAATATTCTAATTAATATTATATTTTTTTAATAAATAAAAAAATATAATATCAATCGGTATAATAGTGTCCGAGAATCTCATATTTGAATTAACTCATACATTTATGGTATATTATAATTAGAAAATAGCTTGAATTATAATTAATTTGAACTGCTATATTTATGGTATATTATATTTTTTTTAGGAAAAATAGATTACGAAATAAAATACTTTCTATTAGGAAAAAACACTATTATTATTATAATTATACTCAAATATAGGATAACAATTTTATTAGAAAACACTATTAAATCAAATTATACCGATTAAAGAATTAATTAGAATTTGACTATGAAACACTATTAAACACTATTATACCGATTAAAGATTTTCACCCGTGCGATGCACGGATAATATAATAATATAAAATAACAAAAGTTATTATCTAATGATTAAAAAAAATATTCTAATTAGGAATTAAAGATACAACTTTTGTTATATTATCTAATGAGTTATATTTCCTAATTAGATAATAACTTTTGTTATTTTATATTATTATATTATCCGTGCATCGCACGGTGAAAATCTTTAGTCGGTATAATAGTGTTTAATAGTGTTTCATAGTCAAATTCTAATTAATTCTTTAATCGGTATAATTTGATTTAATAGTATTTTCTAATAAAATTGTTATCCTATATTTGAGTATAATTATAATAATAATAGTATTTTTTTCCTAATAGAAAGTATTTTATTTCGTAATCTATTTTTCCTAAAAATATAATATACCATAAATATAGCGATTCAAATTAATTATAATTCAAGCTATTTCCTAATTATAATATACCATAAATGTATGAGTTAATTCAAATATGATATTCTCGGACACAATTCAAATTAAGTTGTATCTTTGAGTCAATTCAAATTAAGTCAAATTAAATCAAATTAATTTTAAAATCAATTCAAATTAAGTTAAATTATACAAATTAATTTGAATTAATTTATAATATACCTTAAATTAAATCTTTGAATTAACTGATACATTAGTTCATAATATACCATAAATTAATTTATAATATACCAAAATAATATATAGTTCATATATAATCTATTATATTATACTAAAGTAGAACCCTAGGTGAACCCTAGCTATAAACTTGACACGTGCTTCCTATATGCTTGCACGTGTCCTCAAATATATATTTTATATACTTTAGGAAAATAAAATTAAAATTTTTAAATTAAACTTTTTTAGGCAATAATAATTAGGAAATCTATTCTATTCTATATCGTATGTAGTAAATAGACTTTTTTAGGAAATAATAATTAGGTGATATTGACATTTATTATGTCATTTAAAATAAATTAAATAAAATCAAATAATTAACAAAGAATATCTATTATATATGATTTTATTTAAATATAAATCTAATTAAATAAAATTAAATATAATAGATTCAAATTATTTATTTAATTTATAAAATTAATACCAATTAATTCAACTTAATTCAAATAAAATCAAATTAAATAAAATCAATGTAAATTAATTCAAATTAATTCAAGCTCATACTTTATATACTTTAGGACAATAAAATTAGATTTTTTAAATTAGACTTTTTTAGAAAATAATATCTATTCTATATGCTTTATGTAGTAAATAGTGTTATTTAGGAAATAATAATTAGGGTATATTAACTTTTATTATGTCAATTAAAATAAATTAAATCAAACCAAATAATTAGGAAATAATATCTATTCTATATGATTTTATTTAAATATAAATCAAATTAAATAAAATTAAATATAGATTTTATATGCTTTAGGGAAATAAAATTAGATTTTTAAATTAGATTTTTAATTAGGGTATATTAACTTTTATTATGTCAATTAAAATAAATTAAATCAAATCAAAAATATCTATTCTATATGATTTTATTTAAATATAAATCAAATTAAATAAAATTAAATATAGATTTTATATACTTTAGGGAAATAAAATTAGATTTTTAAATTAGATTTTTTTAGGAAATAATAATTAGGAAATAAAATGCTTTCTATATGCTTTCTATAGTAAATAAATTTTATTAGAAAATAATAATTAGGGTATCAATACTAATACCTTTTAATATTCTATATTATTATTAATTAGGAAATAAAATCTATATTATAATTAAAAGTTAAATAAAATTAAAATATTATTATTAACGTTTATTATATCAATTTAAATTAGATTTTTAATTAGATTTTTTTAGGTAATAAGTAAGTTAACCAATAACCTTATTATTATTTTTTACATATATTGATCACTTACATTAAAAAATATTATTTTGGGGGTATTTTTATGGTACGATTTTGTTTTGTTTTTTTTTTGTTTTTTTCAATTTAGAGGTTATCGGGATTGTATATTTCTTTTCTTTTTCTTTGGGTATTATGTTTTTTGAAATTTTTTTCTTTATTTGTAGTTTGATGATTTGATTTGAGTTTTTTGAATTTTTTTCCTTGATGTCATCTCTTCTTGATGAAAGCTTAAATTTAATAGTATATTTTTTTATTTGTCAAAAAAATTAAATTAATTAGAATATTTTTCTATTATTATTACATAATAACTTTTGTTATTTTATATTATTATATTAGCTAGCCGTGCATGCACCTTAAAAAAAAAAGTTACTATATATATAATAATAAATTTAAAAAATCTATATTTGAGCTTGACACGTGGCAAGCATAAGAAATCACGTGTCTCCTTTAGTATAATATAATTGCTGATAATTTTAATATCTTATATTCAATGTAATATCGCCACGTGGACAATAAAACATGAGATTTCATAGTAGAGATTTCATAGTAATTATAGATTATAGATAATAATTTTAATATCTTATATTCAATGTAATATCGCCACGTGGACAATAAGACATGAGATTTCATAGTAGTATCTTATATTCAATGCACTCTTCATGCCTCTCTCTCTCTCTCTCTCTCTCTCTCTCTCTCTCACACACACACACACGTGTGAGCTCGATCGTTTTTTTTTTGTCTACTTTCTTTACTTGAATTCAATAAGAACAAATAATTATGTTAACTGTCTGGTAAAATTACTGACCGTCCTTAGAGCAAGTGACAAAGGGCTTGGTGGTTAGTATTCGAGACTCAAGTTCGAATCCTAGTTGATTCATATTTTTAGCTAAGTTTATTTCTATATGAAATAAACGGCGGATAGATGCCATCTATCTCTCAACACAAAATAAATAAATAAATAAATAAATAAAAAAATTGTCCGGTAAAATTCGAATTTAGAATTTTCTGCTTTGATATTATGTTACAAGAAAGTGTTGTTTTAATATTTGTGTATTCAACAATGAGAATTGAAGTTTTTATAAAAAAACAGAAAAGGGCAATTGCTTATATATTTTCATAAAAAGTTTCTAACTTTTTTATTTATCTCTCTTAAAAAGTTAATATTTAAAAAAAAATTTACGTTCTAATTTATTTCAAATATATCTTTAGAGTTAAATTCTGTTAACTGTTAGTAATAACTGTTATCTCTATAAAATTACTATTTTGCCCTTTCAAATATATTCCTTTACCATCACTGACTTTAAGTTAAGAGATATGAAAAATATTTTAATTTTTGGACTTTTCAAATATATCCTTTTATCATCACCAATATTTCTTATTTATCCTAAAATTAAGGATAAAAGAGGTATTTTGAATTTTTTTTTTTTTTTTTTAACTCTAGTAGACATTTAATTCACATTTAATCCAAGTTAACTTAACGGATGGTAACAATAGAGCTATTTTAAAATAATGGAGAAATATACGAGTGATATATTGGGAAAAAAAGAGAGCGGAGAATGAAATATTTCTGAAGTTTTTGAGGGATATATATGTAATTATCACAAAAAGAAAATATACTCTACCACTTTAAAATATAAACATGAAGGAATTTTTATGGAAATTTAATTACTTAAATAAGAATTTAATATTTTTAGGAGGCCAGGTACAATGTTTATAGAGAGGATAAAATGATTAAATTATCTTTAAAGACAAATAGTTTGTTTAAATTAAGAAACTATCTTTGCAAATAATTTAAAATATTCATGTGCAAACTATGGATTAACAATTACTGATAATTTTATCATATTTTATAATCTTAATCACTTTACAACAAAAAGTAAAATAAAATAAATGATAATTAATTAATGACTAATTAAATTATAAATGTTAACAAACTTTTTAACGAAAATAACTGGAATAATTCAATTCAAAAAAATTTACAAGTTAAAGAAGCCTCAGTCAAAAGAATAAAATAAAATAAATATGAGGACTTATTTCAAAAGACGCTAGAGTGGAGGGGATCTCCATACATTTTTATCTAATAATATTTTAATAAATATAAATACAATTTTAACATAAAATTTATAGTAAAATAAAATGAAGAATATAATAAAAATCACTTTATTCCCTGATAATATATATTATTATCATCCTTCTTATCTCTTCGCAATGAAAACGGACGAATTAATACAGTCAGATTTTGTAAGAAACCATATTCATATTCATATATTTTTTTTAATTTTTTCTGAATATAAATTTGGATATAAATATATATCCAATACTACAATTTGAACTTCATATTCAAATTCCATCAAATTAAGGGTCGAATTCTCGCATTCCATCGAATTAAGTATCGAATTCGATTGGCGTTTATCCTAACAACTTTCACTCCAACATGTGACTTTGCTATAATAAAGTGTATAAAGTTAGTGTCCTATTGTTTTATTTTTATCTTTTCGTCAGTCTTTTCGTTAATATTTCGTTAAATTATATACAAAAAATTTCAGATACTCCATCTAAATTTATTAAATATTCACTTTAATTAGTACTCTTTAGTTTTAATTTTGCCACTGATTTAACGAAAAAAATTAGTGAAATCGATAATAAAAAGATAAAATAAAATCACATGACATTAAATTAATGCACTTTAAACCGAAGTGTACTAAAATGAGAAAATACGAAACCATATAAGTGGTATTTGAAAATTTTCCAATAAATAACAAACAAGAGGCAAATAATAATAATAATAATAATAAAATAATTTTTTTTAAAAAATCCTGGGCCCGGTGCATAAGCGTGTATCCGAGCCAGGAAAAGTCAAATACAGCTTCTGTTGTTCGTGCTCTATCCGACAGCCACGTGGCGCATCGTCAGCGTGACAATTACGCGCATGAGAAATGAGAAAAAGCATAATGTTGGTGTGTTTAATATTTAATAATAATAATAATATTATTATTATAATAATAATAATAATAATAAAAATAATAATAAAAATTAGCTCTGCTTTTCAAAAAGTTGTGGTCCCAATTAGTCGTGTGTTAGCTTTATCATCATATAATTTAAGTAATTTAATAAGGTATTTTAGTACACAAAAGAAAGTTTACTATTATTTTTTTAATATTTTTTTTTTTACTTTTGTCGGTGAGTTTGTCGCGTATGTTGATTTTTTAATTAGAGTATAATTAGAATTAATACTTCACGTAATTTTTGATAATTAATACTGTCAAATATTGTCTAAGATATATATTTATTTAGTATTTATACGTGATTTTGAAAGTGATATAACAATGATCTGCATAGGATCAAAAATTTGGAACTATCTTACTATTGAACAAATTTTACTGTAAAATTATAAAAATTTGAAACTATCTTACTAATAGAAAATTTCATAATTTAAAAAATGCTAAATTACAGAAAATTTCTATGTCAAAATTTGATATTTTATTTTTTCTGTCGGTTATTTAAAAACCTACACTTTGTTCCCTTGTAAAATGAAAAATATTAACTTCACTCCCTACCGTTAGTGATCCGTTAGAGTTTCGTTATAAAATATTTTTTATGCCAAAAATACCCTCCGTATTTTCTGCTGTGCTTCGTCCTCCTCTGCCTCGCCGTCTCATTGACTCGCTCTCCTCCATTGCCTTACCCTTGCGCACATCTCCGTCTACGCCCACAGACACCCTCTCCCCTCCACCACCGTCTTGTCTTTGCCTTCGTTGCCCTTTCCTATTTTTCTATCTACGCCCATCTCGATTTCCTCCCTAATGTCGCCGAAATTGAGGGGTGACAAGGGTGTAGGACGAGAAGGAGAGCAGGTGGAGAAGAAAATAGAGAGTAATCGCGGTCGATCAAGACGCGAATAGCGGCTGATCGAAATGCGAACTACGGCCGATCGAGATGGCTGATTAGCAAGATGAAGGAGGAGACGAAAATGATGAGGGACAAAATAGTCATTTTGTCATCACATTTCAAACCGTACTCGTCCTGTGAATATTTTTTATTTTACAATGAGGCAAAGTGTATATTTTTAAATGACATGAGGGCAAATTGAAAATCAAATTTTTACAGAAGGGTTTTATATAATTTAGTCTTTAAAAATAATATAAACAACACCCTAAGCGAAATTTGTAATTTAAACATGCTTTGGAAATATCACTGTAGTCGCTGAACGCAGTTGATATATTATTATTCGTAAACTGTAGTTAATTTTGTAAATCATACATATGTCGTTTCATAATATGCATTTTTATTCCAAATAACTATGACTGTATATATATACATGTTTATAAAATGGTATAAAAGTTGTAACGAAGCATAACAATGCATTATATGAATCATATCTAACGTAGTTGGCGAGAATTGAAGTTCGAAGCATAATTGCTTAGTATATATTTCTAGCTAAGTTTATTCTTTTAAATAAATACACAAAGTGGATATCTTATTATTGTTCTCTTTCAACTAAAAAAAAAAAGAAAAGAAAAAGAAAAAGAAAAACCATTGTTAATAGGGAATTTGAAAACTCATCAATTAACACCTATTTTATGTACAAACAAACCCATAAACAATAGTTTTTACCATTAATGGAAAGCCAACTCATTTAGCCTGATTTCTAAAAATAATTTTTTAACCCTTAGATACAACAATCAAATATAAATGTTTACTATTTTTTTAAAAAAATATGGACGGGATCATCGCTAGTAATATACAAGTAGTAAAAAATTTGATGACTGATATTTTAGATTGAGACGTAGTTGCTTTATATTTCTAGATAAACTTATTATTAAAATAATGAACGAAGCGAGTAACATGCTGTATATTTTTGAGTATCACAAGACTAAAATATCTTTTTCGAGAGATAGGTAGCATGCTACCCGCTCCGCTTATTTCATTTAGAAATAAACTTTACAAAAAATGTGAATCAACTAGGATTCGAATTTGGGTTCCGGATACCAACCACCAAGTTCTTTGCGACTTGCATTAGGGACAGTCAGTCATAAGACTAAAATGTTCGAACATAAATTTCTGCTAATTGCTTCTCCTGATACAAACGAATTTATTATATTTTTTTTAAGAAGAAAGTATGCTTATGTGTAACGTAAAGAGTCTTTTTTTTTTCCTTTATTTTTTGAGAGATAGGTAGCACGCTACCCGCTTCGTTTATTTCATTAAAAATAAACTTAGCTCGAAATATGAATCAATTAGGATTCGAATTTGAGACCTCGGATACCAACCACCAAATTCTTTGCCACTTCACGCTAACTTATAACAATGGTTGTTGTTTTGAAAATGCATTATCTCCATGATTACCATTTATCACTTGCATAATTTTCGTAAGAATTAATTGCCTCGCTGGTCCCTAATCTTTACTCAGTTTTATATTGGATTATTCACACCATTGGTCCCAATGTTTTCTTGATTTTTCAATTAGTTCTTTAACTTTATTTTTTTTTTTTGTTAACTGAGCTTTCAACCCTTGTAATTTATTTCAGTTGTGTTATTGTCGTT
This sequence comes from Aechmea fasciata, assembly GCA_025177825.1. NCBI lineage: Eukaryota > Viridiplantae > Streptophyta > Magnoliopsida > Poales > Bromeliaceae > Aechmea > Aechmea fasciata. The sequence goes on along the minus strand of CM045929.1, from coordinate 5,426,585 downwards.
CATGACTCAGTTATCTTTATCATTTTCTTCTTTTCCTCGTCTTCTTCTACTTCTTGAAGATATTGAAAGTAAGATTTTAAGTGTCCGTCGGCACAGACCGTATCCACCGTGTCGTATCGTGCCAATAAGATACCGGCACGATACAGATCCCGTACCGATGACACAGCTTAAAATCCTTTATTTTTTAAATTAGTACGTAATTTTCTCAATAAAGTTCAAAAGATGTGATAAAAAGACATAATAAATAGTTAAAATATTTTGTTGCTAAAGAAAATAAATATTTCCTGCTATTATGTGTAAGTACATGAGAATTTTTTATCATCATTAATGCAGCAAGTGCCGTGCCAATGAAGTTTACGGGTACGTACACTGACTTTGTGCATCCTTGATTGTAAGTTCACAAACTGAATTCTTAAAAAAAAAAAAGAAAAAAAGAATCAGAGAGATTGAATACTCATAGTTAGGGGTGGGAAAAAGTTAGGGATCCAATTGAAGAGTCAGATAACTTATTGCACAATTGATTGCTAACCTTGTTGAATATAAATATTAAAAACATCAATCTCTAATAGCTTAAACTTTTAAAACATAATAGTTATTTTATATAATTTAACATGATATTTGAGCAGAAGTACAAATGTTATTTTCTGATAGTTCAGGCTTTTGAAAAATAACGATTGTCTTATCTATGTTTTCAATTTGGTTCCTATCTCATCTGCCATGTGTCAGTTTCGCCTTGCACCTACAAAACTATTCGGCGCACCCATCGTCAAGCTCAATCTCGCCGCTCTCAATATAACGGCCTTCTCAACCTTGCACGCGACACGTATTGCTTCATTTGGATCATCTGGCATTCTTAATGTCAAGCTAAGTGAGCCACCAAACTTCTCTAAAAACTTAAAAAAGTCGATACTATATAAGATTCATAGAAAAATATTGGACCATGATAATAATTTATGTAAGTGAGTAACATTTTATTAGAGCTGATGTGAACTATTGCGTCAAAATTAATAAGCATTTGAATAGTGGAACCTAACTGAAATAAAATCTGAAAATTAAAACCTAACAACAAAACAAGCTACACTTTTCACGTCCAAAGTCAACCTAGTCCCTTTTTTTTTTTTTTTTTTTTTTTTAAGAAAGAATATGTTCAAGGGGCATTTTACAATTTAGTTCAACGGGTGTATGCGTGACAGCGTATGGATTTGTTAATGCATTAATAAGTTGCTTGTTTTGGACTTGCTCCCTTGTGAACTTATTTTTCTCAAAATATTATAATTCGCATTATATATATATATATATATTTTTGTTCCCAAGTTATCTGGTATGTAACACTTTAGTTTTTAAATTGTAATTTATCATAATTTTTTGTTGCCACATCAGTAACATATCAACATTCAGTTCACTAACTAACTGTTCCTATAGCAAGTGATAAAGGGTTTGGCAGTGTTGGTAATCGAGACCCAAACTCGAATCCTGGTTGATTCGTTATTACTAGCGTGCAGGTCTCATATAAACTAATTGAAATCAGTATCCCATATCCTTCGTCGTTCGTCGTTAGTGTAGCACTTTGTCCCGCATAGCACTTTTGGTGTAGCACTTTGTCCCGCATAACACTTAGTTCTCACACTTCCGACTGATATTCGGCTCTGATACCAATTGCAACGACCCAGCCCACTAGCAACAATAAACCAATTGCAACGATCCAGTCCACTAGCAACAATAACTCGTTAGGCCCAACCACCGGACCAAAATACTTAAATTCAGTTTTTATTACTAGCGTGTAGGTCTCATATAAACTAATCGAAATCGATATCCCATATGATGTGGGACTATTATGGGCGTTACAATTTCTAAATAAAATAAACGAAGCGGGTAACATGCTATCTATCTCTTTCAAAAAATTAAAAAAAAAACATTCAGTTCACTAATTACCAGAAGTGTGGGACTTGATTGCAACCGTTAAAAAAGTTCGAGCTAGAAATTATAAAATATAGTTCGAGCATCAATATGATATGTTGGTTTACTATAGCAATGTTTTAAAATTAGGATCGAATTTAGCTGATCGGATTGGTCAAACCAAAACCTAGTGCCAAACCTGATTCAGCTTAACCCATAAAATCGGACGATTTTGTTTATATTTCAATAATTAATTAAAATTAAATATATTTTTAATTATATATAATATAATAATATTTAAAAATAATATAGAACACTATATTTAAAATATTTTTATTATGTACACTATAAAAATATAATAATTAAATATGTATGACGTATGTTGTCGTCTTTCAAGTCTAAGGTTGAACCTACGTGTTTGAACAAACAATTCATGATCCGACACTATTTCTGTATCGTTTAAATTAATTATATTTAAATCAAATTAATTAAAAGATTGTATACTAAAATCAAATTTTAAATGGTTGAATAGTTGAATCGAAATGGCATTTTTATACTTTTCAACCAAAGAATTATGTACTGAATTTATTTTTTTTTTTTCTGCGTAAACGAACAACCGGAGGGATTTTGGAATATATAAATATTAAAATAATTATTCTTTGATAACTTAATTTTTTAGAAAACAACGGTCATTTTTTATAATTTAACATAATATCGAATAATAAAAGATTGCCAAATAATCTCGAATCCAAAGGTGAGAGAAATAGCTAACCTTTTGAAAAATAAAAATTATTTAATATAATTTAACATGGCACGAGACCCTATTTTTCTATTGAATTTAAGTTTATGTTTTGAATCTATCAAAATATTTTAAATCCGAACGTAAAAGAAAAATATTAAATATAAAAATTAAAAATATTATTTTTTATTAGCTTAAATTTTTAAAAATAACAGTTGCTTTAAATAGTTTGACAACTTTGAATCCTCCAACTGGAGGATTCCAATTCCAAACAATTAATTACAATTGTCGACACTGACACGCGGAAAATCAAGTCACCTCAGACATGGACAATTCACTCGAGTTTTAGTTGCAATAGCAAAAATTTAAGTGTCGTGACACGAGATTGTGCCAAAATTTTACTGGCATGGTATGACCTTGATCTTGATCAGCCGTCTTGATACATGCATTACAAAAAATATATGTGTTCTGATATGAATTGACATGAAATATTTATTTTCTTAGTAAAAAATTATGTCAATTATTTATTATATATTTTTATCAGAATTTTTAAATTTTATTGAAAAATTACTTACTAATTTAAAAAATAGAGAGTTTTAAATTATACTATCGATATGGAGATCAGATCGTACGGATATCTTATTGATATGATACAGAACGGTGAATACGACTCGACTCGTGTCAATTGATGAAAGAAAGAAAGGATAAGAGTAAGATTCCTAACCTATAAAAAATAATAAAAAAAAATAATAATAATAATAATAAAATGCATAGTCCATATCATACTCTCCTTTATTCGAAGAGCACAAATAATGACGTGACATGCTCCCCAGCTTTTCTTGTCCACTATAATTATTGCAATGTATTAAGCTCTATTTGATATTGCCGAGATATTTTGTTACATGGAGCAAGAAAACGTCATAAATGATTTTATTTTATTTTTATATTTAATATCAAGCTCGTATATCGTAATGAATCGATAAAATATATTTTTATATCTATATATTAAGAGTAATCTTCAATCTGTAGTAAGTATTAAAATTAAACTTTATGTAAATTTTGATCATTTATTTTTTTTGCATAGATGGTTGAGAATGTAATATGATTCTAGAAACGACTTACCATTTAGGCATAGGTACCATTCACCAGGTACCTATTTTAAAAGTATTTTGGTCATAGAAAAATATTTTGGTCTACAAAATCAGTTTTATCCAACTAAAAAATTCTATAATCTTCTCAAATACCTACAACAATAGTTGGAATTCAAATTACAAATAAATTATAAATTTAAATGCAAAACAACATAACAAACTTAATTATAAATCAAATTCAATTTTTAAATATAAGACACAAATTTAAATAAAACTTTCGGTTCAAATTCAAAATATTAATTTAAATCAAAAATTAAAATTTGGTTTTCAGATTAAAAGTAAAATGTAGATTCAAAATTTTAAAATTTAATATAAATTTTGAAATTAAAATTTTATATTACAATACCATCTTCAAAACTTAAATTTAAATTCAATATTTTTTTTACCTAACAAATTGGATATTATCTAATTTGATAAGTAACAAACCTAAATAAAAGATCTTGACAAATTTAGTATATCTTGCTAATTTTTTTCAATATTATCATATTAACTAATTCAAATTGGTAACCTATTTAATAGGTTACTTTACGTAAAATCCAATTATAATCATTACTAATTAAGAGTTTAATTTTAATACTTATGGTGTATTGAAGCATTGCTCATATATTAATATTTAAAATTATTCAAAATATCTGATAATTTATATTCGATTGGGACTCTATCCGGACCGGATAAAGAAGGAAGAGTATACGGGTAAAAAAATTTATTCATCAAAATTTCTGTATGGATTTGGATATTTTATATCTATACCTGATTTGGACCCAATCAGAAACATCGTTTTTAGTGGGTTGAATTGTGAAGAGTTTTCAAATCCAGACCTAGTGAAATACCCGGGATCAACTTTGTAGATGAAAAGTCACTGCATATTTTCATTTTGGTGAAAACCTTAGTCACTCTATTTACTACTTTTTTTTTTTTTTTTTGTTACTCTTTCTTTTTTTAACCCTAGCTTTTTATTGCTTAATTTTTTTTTTTGAACAAATTTTATTGAACTAGGTGCAATTAATTAGAATGCTAATTTTTTATAGTGAGAGTTTATAGTTTGTCCATAAATTGTTTAATAAAATCTATTAAAATATCTGTATGTAGATATTCATACCCCCAACCGGTATCCGATCTATATCCGGTCTTAAATAGATAGTATACGGGCAATCACTATCCAAGCCGGTTTAAATGCATTCGATCCGAAGTTAAATAAGATATATATATATATATATATATATATATATATATATATATATATATATATATATATATATATATATATATATATATATATATATATATATATAGTTAATTTGACTACTATTAGTAGTAAAATCTCATTGTTGCTGGTTTTTAACCTTTGGATCGGCTCTTATCATTATTTCTAACCATTGGATTAAATACTATAACCCATTGGGGACCACTCAACGCTAACTACCTAACATCATCCCGACCTTACAAATTTTCATCAGAAGGATAAAAACTTGGCAGTAAAAAGGGCATTTTACTCTATATATAGGCCACGGTTACTATACTATTATGAGTATTGGAGCCCTCGTACTCATAACTTTTTGGCCGTTGAGATGAAAAAATATGAGGCTAGGCTGAGAGTGATTGCGGTTAGATTGATAGTGGGCCACAGGGTTGAGTGGGTAGTTGGTTGAATAGTATAATCTAACGGATAAAAATAATTAAAGGGTGGATCAAATGGTCAAAAAATTATGAGTACAAGAGCCTCTATACTCATAAAAGTATAGTAGCCGGACTCTATATATAGGCCACGATTAAATACTACAACCCATTCATGTTTAGAATACGGATATAGTTTATCAACTATCGAGATGACCCCATTACACTTTTATTTAATGTTAGAAGGATGTATATTTTTCACTGTTCTATGGAAAATATAAAAATATATCCTTTATCTGCATATCAATATAAAAAAGAGCTTTAGACCTTATTTAAAATTATAATAGTCAATAACTTTAATTTTCTTAATTTCCATATTCTTAAAAGATTCAAAAGAGATGTGGAAGTATTTTTTTTTTTTTGAGTAAAATTGTATAGAGATCCCTCGACTTCTAATTTTTTATTTCAGTTTTTATACTTAGAATTAAGTTAAAATTTATTAAATTTAACAACTCTTTTAGTTATTAACCATTAATTAACCTAGTTTCATTTACCAAAAAGCAATTGAAGTTAATATTAAATTTAGCAAAATCCACCATGAAATTTATAAAATCCTCAAAATTTTTAACTAAAATCACTTAACTTCAAGAAGCACTAAATAATTTCCACAGAGCAGCAACTATTTATTTCTCCAATTAGCACCATTTTGTAAACATTAGTGAGAAGCCCCAAAATACTTTTTACATTTTTTTTGTTTCCCACCTTGCAGAAAAAGAGATTTCAAAAAGGCTCCCTCCGCAGATATTATAATTCATTTTTTTAGCCTCACACTCAAAAAGAGAGCACAGTAACCAAAGATGTTTCATAACAGTACAACAGCACAGGACCTTTCCTAAAATTGGATCTACAAACAATATAATAAAAGTCACAGAAACAAAGGAAACACCTGAGTGCTTCATTTAGAGATTTTCGTTTTGTTTTGTTTTTGTTTTGTTTTGTTTTTGTTTTGTTTTGTTTTTGTTTTCCACCAGCAGTTATCCAGAATCCAGAAGCAGAAGCCAAGTTCAACCATCCAACTGAGCCATAATTAGTTCGAGATGCTTCTTACATGAAATGATAGCAAAAAAGATAGAATCGGCTTGCTTAAGTTTGAGGCGCCTATCGATTCGGCGTCTCTGGACCACTAACATGTTTGGTATAGACAAATAGACGGGGTACCAACTGCATAGGACATTTCTCAAACTATTCATGGAAAACGACGGCTCAGTCCCCGCCAACCTGCCTCTTCCACGAGTCCTCCACGATAAGCTCATCAACTCCCCAGTCTTCGTAACTGTTACAAAATGTGATAAGAGCGCGCGCGCACACACACACACACACACCGTAGCATTTCTGCATATCAAGATATGATGATAAGCCAAGTAGAACAAATCTAACTACCTTCCATCTGGCAAATAGCGCCTGATTGTGAAGGGTATCTTGCGCTCTCGAAGTTCCTTCATTGCAATCTAAGATTATTAAAAGTAATGTAAATGTCAGATGAAATGATGACAGCTCCAAGAATTGTCGATAAAAGAAAATATACCAAGAAAACGTATCGATAATGACACTCATTAGAGCCACTGAATCTGGACTCTCCCTCATCAAGTACCAGATTTTATTATCATAATAACCGTGTCCCACTAGGTTCACCGTTTATTTTCTGCTAACATAATGAGATAGCAATATAATACTTCGTTAGAAAGAAGAAAAGGAAAAAAGAAGAGAAACAATATAATGCTTGTTCTAAACAATTTAGTTCCCAAAGATGTTTAAATTTTTAAATTGACTATATATTACATAGACATCCATGTGCATGAAGGGGTAATATGGGGATTCTTGAGTTGCTTTTACTTTCCAACTAAAACATTCAAAGAGCTGTACACACATTTGAGTAAACAGTAACCATGTTGCACTTATCCCCTGAATTACTCAGGATTGTATGATAAGCCTAAGAAAATTTATTCTCACTGACCATGTTATATGGCTGAACAGAGACAAATGAAACCATGCCGATAGAGCATGGTAACACTGATCACCGTTTCATATTAGCAAAAATATGTGTCTTCCTGTGACACCTCACGAAGGAAAAAACATAAAATAAAAAAAAAAAGAAACAATCATAGAGCTAACATTCATTTTAACAAACAGGATGTGGGGAAAACACAAAAGAAAGGATCATACCTCCAAAGGATCTGTTTCACCCTCAAGTTCAACCATCACTGGTGCATTCATGCTGTCCAAAACAATAACATATAGTAAATTCATAGAAAATCAATTAGCAGGGACTCTCTCAATAGATTGGACGGTTGAGAATACATACCTAATCTGCAGAGCACGTGTCCCAAGGATTCTAGCACGTTCATATTTTGTCATATATTTTGATGTTTTACGAGGCTTTTCGGCCGGTTCCTGCTCTTTCTCTTCTGTTTCTGCACCTACAACATCATCAGGTAAATCCTCGTTATTTTCTGGCTCTTCCTCAGCTCCTTCCTACACAAATGAGATGTCTCTTTCATTCTCTATTTAAAAGCAAAAGATACACACTAATTGATTTAAAAGAATGCTATTTCATACCTCTATTTCAGGTTCTGGTGGCTCATCTTCATACCTGTATAGAAATTTTAACAACAAAAGGAATTTTGTGGGACTACTTGAAATTTGAAAAGAGGTTATGTTAAACAGACACAAACACAGGACACGATATGACTTGGACATAGCAATTTCGCAACTTCAAAAAAAATTAGGATAAGGACATGGCAAGGTCAAAAATAAAATATTATTCTTTCAATATGATATTCTATATATATTATACACAATATTATAATATTTTTAAATTCGTAAATAAGTTATAACTACTCTCCCTCCGAAGTTGGTGCATGAATCAAAAATATATTACCTTAACCCCTCCTAAGCCGTTTTCGATAATGAAACTTCCGAATCAACAGTCGACTCCATTAAACTTGATCTAGCATATTTGAAATATCTAGAAAATAAATTTTATGATTTTTCGATATCATTTATCTAGTGATCAAAGGGACTCAAAATCAACGGTTGAAAAATAAAAATCTCACAAAAAGTTATGATATGTACTAAAATTTTCAATTAGAAATATTAATCTTGTTGTAAATGATATAAAAAAATTTCTATCAAAATTTCATTTGACTTGAATACTTTTACACAATTAAACTTACAAACGGCATACATCAACCATTAAAATTTATTGATTTTAAACCCTTTTGATCATTAGGTAAATGATATCGAAAACCGCAAAATTTATTTTCTATATACTTCAAATACGTTAGATCAAGTCTAACGGAGCTGATCATCTATTTCGAATTTCAATCATCAAAAATAGCTTAAGAGCACGAAGACCTCCATGTTCCTAATATCACAAAAGTCTCTCTCTCTCTCTCTCTCTCTCTCTCTCTGTATATACTCCTTTAAAAAGAGGGCGTTATTCTCTTTTTTTCTCCTAAAAAATACCTCTTAGTTCAAATATAATGTCAAATATGTTCTTATGACATCATCCGTTCAATCTATGTTATATATATGGCAACCATTTGATTTTTTACATTTTCTTTAATAATATTATCTATCATATGCTTATTGTGAACTGTTGGATCTCATCGGACGGATAACAAATAAAGTATCAGTCACTTTTTATTTAATTCTTCCTAATCGGTCCGATTTCTGAAATCACAAGTCAAAAATCCTCTCTTTCTAATGAATCCTCTCTCTTTCCCACAAAGATATGCGCAGAATCTCGCTCTGTTTTCCACGTCAAAACCCCAGACCTCCTTTTCCTTCCCAGAAGCTCTTTCAATCTTTGTCCCTCTCCATCTTCCTCTCCCCAATAAAACCCTAACATTCCTCCTTGGCCGCCACCCCACTCTCACCTCTCGAGGCCCCTTCCTCTATCGCTACCGCCGCTGACGCCGTCGTTGCCCTTGTGCCGCTGGTGGCATCTACGACAATGTAGCCATAGACGTTGCAGAGACGGTCCTCCTTATTCATAGATCGAAGGGCTCTTGAGGGGTCTTCGCCGCTGATGTCGACAGAGGCGGGAGATCCCTAATCAGCAGGGACAAGATTGAGGTCTTGGCATAAGGTCCGATCCGGCATTTAAGGACGATAATGTCGTCACCCTCGACGATGCTATCAACACAACGATTCTATGGCTAGGTTAAGGTTTGATATCAAGTTTTACGATTAAATTTTTGGTTTAAGGTTTTATTGGATGTCAAATAAAATTTTTGTTTGACTCGATAAAATTTTTGCTCTTTAATTTGTGTGATGTGCATATTGCATGTCTAATTTGTGTGCATGTATCTTCAATATTATAGATCAGATCATATATGTAATTTAATTGGTTGTGGTGTATTATAAATAAAGATACACAGGGTGGAAGCAAACCTATTTCCCTATTATTAAAACTCTTGGGAAATTTTATGTGATACTCACTCCCCATAATGCGTCAATACTCTCTATAAACGTCATAAACTATCAGCTTTACTAATATAACAGATATGCGTAAGCATCCAGGCCAAAAGCCCCAACTAGTATTGAACGGCTATTAAGGTACTTCACAGATCATGCAACTCACTCAAGTTTTACCATATAAATGCAATATGTTACATCAAATGCACTAAATCAGTACATAGTGACCGCAAAAAGTAAAGTCATAAATAACTCGAGCAGGGAAGATTTTCTGCACAGTAAGAAACATTCAGATGAACTATTAGGCACTTTAAATAGGCACATGAACTTACAATGTAATTATTCACTAATGTTTTATTTCACTGCCCCTCGTTTAGGACTGAATGTTGTTTATAACTTTTCATGAATCATTATACAGCTTAACTTACGGAAAAATTCATAGGTGGGATAATCTGTAACTTTTTCAGAGAAGCCACTAATTTCAACAGCACATAGAGTACAGAAATAATATATATATATATATATATATATATATATATATATATATATATATATATATATATATATATATAGATAGATAGAGAGAGAGAGAGAGAGAGAGAGAGAGAGAGAGAGAGAGAGCTAGGCTACTATACTATCAGAAGCACGGAGAGCTCCGTGCTACCAAGTTGTTTTTGATGATGCGGCTTCCAAATCGACGATCGGCTCGGTTAGACTTGATCTACATTATTAAAAGTATTTAGAAACTAAATTTCATAATTTTTCGATATCATTTACCTATCAAACAAGTAGTCTAAAATTGAAAAACTGAAAATAAAAATCTCATAAAAAATGATAATAAAAGATTTAAATTCAAGATCAGATATACTAATCTTACTCTAAATAGTGAAAAGAATTTTCTATAAAATTTTCATCGGATTTGGATTGTTTTACACCGTTAAACTCTCAAACACACCAGATCGGCCATTAAAATTGTCAATTTTGAGATCTTTTGATCACTAATCAAATGACGTCGAAAAAATCTGAAATTTAGTTTCCAAATACTTTCAATAGCGTAAATCAAGTCTAATAGAGCCGATCGTCGATTTGGAAGCCCCATCATCGAAAACAACTTGGTAGCACCGTGCTACCGATAGTATAGTAGCCGGACTCTATATATATATATATATATATATATATATATATATATATATATATATATATATATATATATATATATGAAAATTGAGTACAAAAATCAAATCTTTAAAGTTGAGGTCTCCATTTCAAAATGCGCCAAAGTTCAAGTAGTGCCTATCTGATTTTACCCTTAATAAATGACCCTAAATGGTTGTGCTGGTTAGGACTAAATCTGGGACTCTAAGCAAACCTAAAACACCACAAGATTAAAAAGTTTTTTTCTAAAGAACCATTAAAGTAACCTTGTCATTGAAATCAAACTTAGCATGCATTGTTATCTACTTATACGTTGACACAGCGCTTTCGACAACAAAATCAGGTTGCAGGTGCATAAGTAATTCTACAACTTAGGCCCTGTTTAGGTGTCAAGCAAAGGACACACATAAAGTTCAACCGGACTTATTCAAAAAGCATAAGCCCACGAGCTTATGCGGCTTTTGGGGTAGAATAGAGAAAAAGATAGCATATATAATGACTAAAACGATGATTCCACACATTACAGAACGTCCAAGCTATTCCCTCACGGTCCTATTTACATCCCCTCTTGCGATAGGCGTTGCAATGCAGATAACACAACACGCGCTCCCAAATGGAACCTTAGATCAACACATTGAAGAAAACTAGAAAATTCATAACGCAACCCTTCCTATGAAATCCTACAACACTCTTCACACCCCACCTCAACCTTCTCAGAGCTTCTTTAAACCAAACGATACAAAGCCGTAGATAGCACCCTAATAAAACTGCATCAACTTGGTTGTTTAGTGCGATTAAACAGAATCTCACCAACTAAATCCATGGTGAATACCATATTGGAGCGTCTCGAAGTTAATCACCGACATATAATATGCATGACTCGATCAATCACTACTTAACCATGGCGTAATCCATTCAAAGATCGGAACTCGACATGGAATAGTTAAAAATTTTCTACTCAACACGATCAGGAAGAAGTAAGGGGCAGAGTAAAGAGGAAGGAAAGGGAGAAAAAAAGAGCTCGAACCCCATGTCCATGTCGTTGTAGTCCTCGTCCGCCATTGTTGAAGCGATAAGTGTCCTCTTCCTCTCTCTCTCTCTCTCTCTCTCTCTCTCTCTCTCCTCTTGTGGTGCAGAGCTCGGAACACAAACCCTAGAAGGAGACCCTTTCGACCTTTTATATCGGGGCGAAGATACTTCGGTTCGGTTCGGAGCGGTTCGGTTCGGTGCGGTTCGGATTTTAGGACTTTTTGCAAAACCGAACCGGTGGACTTATGGAGTTATTTATAGTCGCGTTTTATTTGGGCTGAAAATTTGATAAAATTATTTTTTTGAATTAAAACGAATTAAACTACGAGAAAAGAAGTACATAAGCATAATTAATTTTGTCTGAAACCTTTAATTTGAAGATAAAATGTCATTAAACTCTCTAATTATAAACTATAATTTTAGAATAATTTTTAAAATTATTTTAAAATCAATTACTTATGTTAATTTGGTTTGTCCGTTTTTATTTTGTAAAAACGACCTGAACCAAACGGATCAAAATGATACGACAAAGTTCTATAATTCAGTTTAAATCAAATAGTGTTGACCCTGCCTTTAGATCTACTCATAAGCCTTTTATAATTGGTTGGATTGAGTCCGATGTGCAATTAAATTGAATTTGAATCGGTTTAAAGTTTAGATTGGACTCCAACATAGAAATTAGTCTAAATTACAAAAAAAAACTTCTGTAAATATTAAATATCAGGTTTCCTTTAACTTTTCCTTCCTAACTTTTAAAAATTTACATTTTACTCCATCAACATTTTAAGTTGTTGCATTTAGTCTCTCTTCTTCTGCGTTCTATCATTATTCCATTCATTTTTTATAATTTATATTAAAAAATATCCTTCAAAATAATAAAAAATATATTAAAAATTATTTTTTTATAGAAGAAAAGTAGTAATTTGATTATTTTGCCCTCTTCATTAACATCGTATTCCTTAAAAATATTTCTGAAATTTTAAGGGAACAAATTGTAGATTTTAAAGTCAAAAAGAACAAATAAAAAAATGAGTATTTATAGAAAGATTTTATGTAATTTAATCTAAAAATTATTCTAGCAAAGTATTTGAATCATTTTAGGATCTCACAAATTATTTTCATTATTTTTATGAATAATGCTGTGAATGTCCCTCTGAATCTCTGATAACCTAAATTTTATCATTCAAAATAGGAAAAACTTCAAAAATCCCCCTTGTGGTTTTAATTTTTTTCACTTTAGTACCCTGTGGTTTAAAATGTATCAAATTAGTACCCTGTGGTTTCTTACTTTATCACTTTAGTATCCTTTGGTTTAAAGTGTATCAAATTAATCTCGAGGTTTTGCACTTTATAACTTTATTACTGTGGTTTTAATTTTGTATCAAATTAGTACTGTGATTTTTTAAACTACGAGTACTAAAGTGATAAAGTATGAAACCACGAGGTACTAAAGTGATAAAGTTCAAAACCACAGGGTACTAACTTGATATACTTTAAACCACAGGGTATTAAAGTGATAAAGTGAGAAACCACATGTACTAACATGACACTTTAAACCAGGGTACTAAAATGAAACAGTGTGAAACTATATAGGGTGTTTTTGAAGTTATCCCTTCAAAATATCACCTATACCCCTTGAATTTAAAAGATACTGCAATTATTGACTCACAATACTCAAAATTAGCTGTTAGCACAGTCAAATGTCTATTTTGCCCCTATTATAAATGCATGGAAATTGAAAAACCCTCGGAAAAAGGTCGGTGTGTAATGTGGGCCGTGTCGGACTAACATAGCTTTCGGACCGAAAAGGACCACGGACCAACTCACACTAGTGTATATATATTTTTTATATTTTAATTTTTTTTTAAAAAAAGTGTTTTCAATTGATTTTATAAAATATATATATAATCTTTTTATTAAATAAATAAGTTTTACCTGGCTTTTTAAATATTTTTCTAAAACAAACTTGAATAGTTTAAATTAATTTTTAAAAAATAAAAAAATAAAAATCTATTAAAACTAAAAAAAAACCATCAAATACTATCCCCGTAGTTTTCACACTTTCTCACTTTAGTATCCTGTGGTTTAAAATGTATCACTTTGTACCCTGTGGTTTTATTTTTCTCTTTTCATTATCCTCTTCGTTAATTTTTTCGTTAAATCAGTGACAAAGTTAAAACCACATAATGCTAAATTAAAAATTTGATAAACTACAGAATACTAAAGTGAAAATTTGGTAAATCATATGTGTGGTATCTGAAGTTCTTTGTATATAATTTAACGACGAAGAGTTAACGGATGCGCTGACGAAAATAGAAAAAATTAATAAAACGACAGGGTATTGAAATGTATACTTTAAATCACAAGGTATTAGAGTGAGAAAGCATAAAATTATATGGACGGTATTTGAAGTTTATCCTAAAATACAAAAAAGGGCCGGTCTGATACCAAGGCCCAGTCCTAAATGGACTGAGCCCTACCGGGTCACGTCCGTCCGGCCCTGCGGCCTAGCACGGCCGCATTTGGATGCGGGTAGGGTCGTGTTAGGCCACCGTGCCGGGTCGGGCTGTGGGCCGGACCCACGGGTTGCCCGACCAGCTTGACACCCCTAACTATTGGCTGTTTTGGAAAAGCCTCATCAACTTTATATATATAATTTTGTTAGCAGCTTTCAGAATTTTTTTTTTTTTCTTATTCTTAAATTGAAATCTTTTACGCTCCTTATGGATACAATCTTGTATTTTTTTTTAAAATTTTTTAGTAAATATGTACATAACTTACATCAACTATTGATAATTTTGAGTTGGCTATATGTTTATACCGAACCGAACCCCAGAAACATTGAGTCAAGCTGTTGTCCGAGTCAAAAGTGCCCTCAAAGTTGCGTATCAGCTCTCTAAACGACCCTCAAACGCGTCACAATTAAGTGATTCGGTTGAAGAAGAACTGACTCAACCCGGTTCTTCCTCACTATCGAACTCAAAAAAAAACTTAGAGCAACAGACTCAGCTGAATGCCTGATTCGAACTAGTTACATTTCACTAATAAAAGAAGATTAACCGGGATTAAAGAAAACGAAAGTTCGGATTAGAGGAAACTAAAAACTAGAGTAGAAGCTAAAGGCTAGCAATTACTCCAAGAAAGCTGTTAAATATTGGGAATAGAAAGACGGAATAAAGGCAGCAGTCTTGTATGTAGGAAAGACTCTTATTGCAAGCAATCTTTCACTATTTATAGTGCTTCTTAGTTAGCCTCCGGCTTCTGAACGGCCCGCTCTTGGCATGTTGCCGTTGGTTACGCACTGTTCCCTAAATTCTCAACCATTCCCGCCCAAAAGCTCATTCATCTTCAGCGGCCGTTCCTTTCTCGGCTCCCGGTGCACTACGTGTCATCTTTTTTAAACGCTCATGCGAGCCAGTCACGTGAGCCGAGCCATCTACAAAGCCGGTGCTAATTTTCCTGCACCAACACTACCAAACCTTTTATAATTTTAATTTTATTATTCAGCAATTCAATTTATTTGATTTGAATCAATCAACGATATTTGGATTTCATATAATTCTTGCAACTATAAATTCAGTAAAATAAACAATTAGTTTAAATTTTGAAGTCAAAGTATCGTTTACTAATTCAAATCAAAAAAATTGAAAGTTTGGATAGTAAAATCAAAATTTTGAAAGATTAGTTAGCTAATTAAAAGTCGCCCAGAGTAAATTTCAAAGAAATTAATTACTTTTTCAGAATCTAAATCAAACAACCCCTATGTTTATTCCAAAAAAAAAAAAAAAAGTGAAAAAGAGTATGTAAGTTATTTTTTACCATACATAATTTATTTTCATTGTTTGGGCTATTATAATGCAAGTTACATGTAATTTCACTTTTTCAAAATGTTGCAATTGGCTTCCTCTTGAATAGTGCCAAAGTCAATTATGAAAGGAAAAAAGGATAGAAAATAAGAAAAAAAAATCAACTAATGTTATTTTTTTTGGATCCTTTTAATTTTCAATAAAACAAATTAAAAAGTATAAAATAACTATAGCTCCAAAACCAGTACCTTTATAAAAAATAAAAATAATTGAATGTCATTTTCAAATTGAAAATGAAGTTCAATAATTTATCTAACCGCTTTGGACCAAAACTTTTGGCTCTACATGTATTTTTTTTTTAATGATAATTCATTTAATCTTTTCAACTTATGTATTTTTAGGGTTTTGGAGTATACGAATGGTACACTCTGTTTGAAGGATATCAGGGTCTACATTGTGTTCTTACAACTTTCTACACAGAGTAAAAGGTAATTTTTGTAATTTTTTACATCTAGGGTTTTAATCTGCTATATAAAATAACTTATTTTCATTTTATTCTATGAATTAATTAGGGTTTTGGAAAATCCGAGACTTTTAGCTCTGTTTGAAGGAGATCAGGGTCTACATTGTATTCTTACAACTTTCTACACAAAGAAAAAGGTAAGATTCATGAAATTTTGTAATTATTTACATCTATGAAATTTTAATCTTCTATATAAATTAACTTTCTTGTGATTTGATCTTTAATATCTTTTGCATGCATCGAAATTCATTATATATGGTGTTATTTAAATCTAGCTGTGGGTTTTGTAAGGAAATCTAGCTGTTGATTTGTAATTTCAGCATGGCACCAGATTATAGATTGAAAGTTATGTATGGGGGAGTGTTTAAACCAGTAAAGACAAAGTTAGGCAGAAAATATGTGTATGGAATGCAAACTTGCTACACAGTGCTTAGTGATACATATACTTTAAAAGAGTTTTTTGAAGATATCAAAAAAATGAGGGATTGGGGAGAAACAGAATATGTGAGAGTAGCTTATAAATCAAAGAAGACCAAAGGAGAAGCTCAAAAGTTTATCGATATTAAAGATGAAAGTGATTTTCATGATATGTTAGAGCAATTCATAGATGGTACAGAGATAGAAATATTTGTTACTATTTGTTCCGAAGGCATTCCGTTTAATTTCAATGTTGAGGATTTTGTTGAGGATGTAGTTGAGGGTGAAGTTGAAGTTGAGTGTGAAGTTGAAGTTGAAGATGATGTTAGAAATGAGGATATAGCTGTGGAAGAAGATAATGTTGGTGATGAAGATGAAGATGAAGATGAAGATGAAGATGCTGATTATAATGCTGTACATGAAGGTGATGGAGATGGTGTAGTGAGGGAGTAGATGAAGGTGTTCTTTGAGGGAAGATATGAAGGTGTAGTGAGGGAGTAGATGAAGGTGTTCGAGGAATATATGAAGGTGTGGTGAGGGAGTAGATGAAGATGTAGGCGAGGAAGTGGAGGAATCGATAAATCCTCTCTGAAAAGTTTGAACATAATTTAGTCTTTAGTTCCATGAAACAGGACTCGAGATGAGGATGAGTTAGTTTATGACATTGAGAATCCAATTGTGGACTATGGTGTGAAGTATCCTGATGTCAATTCATTTAGAAGTGCTCTTCATCAATTCGCTGTCCAAAATCAATTCCAATTCAAGATTATTAAAAGTGATCAGTCTAGAGTGAGTGCAAGATGTACTCAAGAAGGTTGTGGGTGGAGAATACATGCAGCAAGGATTCGAGGAGAAGCTACCTTTCAGGTAAATAAGTAAATTGTATTTGCTACTGTCTAATATTACTTTACTCTAATTATTTCTTTCAATCTATTGTGTCGATAGATTAAAACTCTCCAATCAGAGCATACGTGTGAAGTTGTCAATAGGTGTGGAAACAAGAATGCCACAAAAGGATGGATTGCAGAAAGAATCCTTAATTGGCTAAAAAATGAAGGTGATATACCTGTGAGTGATTTATCTAGAAGGCTTAAAGAGCAGTATGGAAGGTTGGAATTGCCCTATTTAAGGGTATGGAAGGGTAAGGAGCTCGCAATGACCCAATTACATGGAAAATGGGATCTATCATTCTTAAGAGTTTTTGACTTTTGTGATGAGATTAGAAGAAGAAATGTAGGAAGTCATACGATTAAATTGATAGAGTTGGAAGGTAAACAACATTTTCAGCGAATGTTTATTGCTTTTGGGGCTAGTATTCAAGGTTTTCTACGATGGTGTAGGCCGTATGTCGGTTTAGATGGAGCTCATCTAAAGGGTAAATTCAAAGGGATTATTATTTCCGCAATTGCATTGGATGGAAACAACTCAATGTTTCCAGTTGCATATGGTGTGGTTGAGTCAGAAAATGCTGAGAGTTGGGAATGGTTCCTTGTAGCTCTTAAGGAAGCTATAGGTTGTCCTAATGGGCTGGTTCTATCCAGTGATAGGCAAAAAGGCTTAGATAAGGCTCTTCTAGCTGTCTATCCTACTGCAGAACATCGTGAATGCATGCGTCACTTATATAGTAACTGCAAGAAACGATTTCGAGGAGATATTTTGAAGAAACATCTATGGGGAGCAGCTAGGGCATATACAAGTTCAGCATTTCAATACCATATGGAAAGGGTGCAGCTGGCAGATAGTAGAGTGATTGATTACTTAAGAGAAAATCATGGTCATGTATGGAGTCGCTCTTTATTTGGAATAGATGCAAAGTGCGAACAAGAAACCAACAATATCTACGAGACTTTTAATTCTTGGATCAGTAAAGAAAGGAATAGGCCGGTGTTAGATATGATGGATGCCATAAGGCAGAAAATAATGATCATGATGAACAAAAGAAGAAGAGATGCAGCAAAATGGTCAACAAAGCTTGTACCGGGGGCAACTAAGCATATCAACAACTTGACCAAGATAAATATAAAAATCTGCTTGTTGTTTCTTACTATAAATTATTTCTAAACATGCATGTAAACTTACAAACTTGTATTGTGTTAATGCTAGGATCTTGGAAATTTTAAAGTGTTAGGGTGTAGTGATGAGCAAGCAGAGATAGAAGGGCCTAATACAAGATGTGATGTAAGGTTGGATGAGAGGACATGCACATGTAGAAGATGGCAAGTCTCTGGATTGCCCTGTGTACATGCAATTACTTTTATAGCTAAAATGAAACTCAATGTTGAAGATTATGCATCATCATACTTCACTGTGGAGAGGTATCGAGATGCCTATTCCTTAAACATTAAGCCATTGCCTGCCCAAGAGGAATGGAAAAAGAGTGATATAGGTTTTAGTGTATTGCCACCTATATTAGCAAGACTGTGGAGTGCCACGAAAAAAAAGAGAATAAGGGGAGTGGGAGAGTTGATTAAGAGAAAACACAAATGTGCTAGATGTGGTGGTTTTTGGCCATCATGCAAGAACCTGTAAGAATACTATTCCAACAGTAGGTTCCAGCAGTAGGTAATTTATTTCTTTCAATCTAATATATTATCCTTCATATTTTTCGGTAGTTTGAATATCTAGATAAAGTAATCATGAACTTGTTTCAGCAAAATAAGAAGAACAACTAGTGGATCACAACAACAAGATCACACCAACATGCAAAGACATCGATATCACAGCAGCAAAAAGGGTTATATTTATGATGCTACATCTTTCCATCAAACTATTTATGATGCTACATATTTCCTTCTACTGTTGTTTTATAAGTAGTGACTTTAAACTTTGATTTCAGTAAGAAAAGGAAGAGAAATAGTGGATCGCAGCAGCGAGAACTAGCTCAAGATGTAGCAGCAGGGCCAGTACCGCCGCAAAGGGGCAAGACTGCATCTTCAAGGTAAGCTATTTCCATCAAAGTATTACAATACTTTCAAGGTAATATAGCATGTTAGTCTTAAGTACTCAATTTACTGACTTTAAACTTCATGTTTAGGAACAAAAGAAGGAAAATTAGCGGATCGAGACAGCGGGAGTTAGATTCTCAAGTTAGAAACATCACAACAGCAAGGAGTATTTCATGATAGATTGCTAGATTCTCAACAGGGTTCAACAATTTCTAGCATTGATGCAAATAGATTGCTAGGTTGAGAGTCAGTTCATGTAAAGAATGCTCTGTTATCTTTTAGAGTAATGCTGTGTTATTTTTTGGATGATGATGGATGATTGCCTGTAAATTTTTGGATGATGATGGCCTACCATGATGGATGATGATTGCCTGTAAATTTTTGGATGATGATGGCCTGGCCTGTAATTTTTTGGATGTGGTGGCTTATATACTGGAGCTTGAATGATATTATTGTTATGACTTATATTTTTGGATGTTGATGGAATTGTTGGTATATGCGCAATTGTATCTGCTATGATGTAATCCAAGTAATTGCCCTTGCAAATATATAGAGAGCTTAAATAAGATATCCTATATAAATACTTGTTTAACAGAGATACATTGTTGTAATTGCAATCTGTAAACTAGTCGGATTACATAGCCCATTCATCATATCTAAAATACTCCCCTTATCAGTATATCAAGAATTACAATACAGAAAAATAATTTAAGCCAAAATAGAATTTTCACTTCCATTCTTTGAATTTTTTGCTCAGTGGCTTCTCCCATTGCTTTTAGCTGATATTTTAGATCTAAAGTGCTGTGTTGCACATCGTCAGTCCATAAAAAATAATTGCAATGTCCAACTCCATCAACCTGCAAAGAGAAAAAAAATAAAAAATCTTATATTATATTCGTAAGATAAAGGAAGAAAAATAATGTGCTTTCTAAAATCGCAACCATACAGTTAGAATATACAATAAGCTTATCTTACCCCCCAATTTCGGCAACGATAGAATCGACGTCCTTGGCTTGTTGGCTGCTTCGATACCCATATTCTACAAGATCTTCTGCAGTCGCAAATAGGAATTTGTGCGTTAGGAGTTGATGCAGATCCCTCACTTAGATGGCTCATTATGGCTAAAAGTGAGGCAGATAAGAGAAAAAAGAAAGCTAATAGATGGAGAAGTAAGCTAGATTTGTTTTTGATCCATGGATGTGCTTTTATAATGTTAGAAAAGAAGGTTACCGTTAAAATGACCGTTGGAGGGTAAATAGGAAACGAATTTGATATTTTAAGGGCAAATAAGAAAAGTATTGGCTGCATGGAGGGCATATAAGAAAAGTAAGCTACGGTACGAGGGTATATTGGAATGGGCAAAATGATAATTTTGTACGGATAACGGCAGCTGTTAGCACCTCACTAACGGAATTTAACTGTAGGGGTAAATTAGAAAGAACTTGGAACATAAGAAGGGTATTTTCAATATTAGCCTTCTAAGAGGGATAAATAAGAAAACCGGAAACTTTTCAGGGATATATAGGCAATTGTCCCTTGATTTTAGTATCACTGCACCTTTAAAAGTATTCTCAACGTTTATGTCAATTTCACGATCCATTAAGTAACGATATTTTCTTTATTTAGAAGTAACAGTTCGACCCTGACTTAGCCGTTCAAAGGCTCAAAGGTTCAAAGGCTCAAGGCACTTCTATCTTTTTTATTTACAGTTCGACTCTGACTTAGATGTTCAAAGGCTCAAGGCACTTCTATTTTCGTGGAAAGACCTGCTTTGATCATTTTTTTTTTCTTTTTTCTTTCCCTACTGGTGTTGTTTTTCTTGAGGCTCTCGCTGTCTCACCTCTGTAGCAAAATTCATCCATTCAATGAATAAAGCAGCTAGCATGCTATCTAATCGCAAAAAAAAATAAAAGTATATATCAGTTTCATAAACAATTGATGAAATTTATATCAATGTAGAACTAGGTGCAAATAGTATATACAAGTTTTTCTAAAATAAGAATTGCAATGAAATAATGTTGAAAGTTTAAGTATTAATATGAAACATTAATGAAAGTTTAAGGTCCTAAACAACAAAATCAAATGTTCTAGGACCAAAATGAAACTTGAATTAAAGTTTAGAGACTACCAGATCAGTGCATGAAATTCACACATTAATAAATTTTATTTGCAGGATCATAAGTTCAAAAACTATTTACGAAGTTATATTCAACAAAGATTTACTACAACAGAATCAGATTATAGGGACACATGTTTAGGACACTTTTGAGCAGGGACGAAGCCAGAAATTAAGATTCGGGGGGGCAAAAATTTAGATTTGATAGGAAAAAATTTTGACCTCGAATAGTAAGAAAATTTTTTTTATCAGATTTACTGATCAATTATTACTAGCAATAATAACGACAATATATTTCAGAGAGGAACAAGACTGTAAGAATTAAAGAAAAAAGACCAAAAAATTCGAAAAAAAATTACGACAAATTTTATTAAAAAAATTAATGTGGTCCTCTAAAATTAAAATCTATAATATTTTAATTTTTATTATAAATGATCTTTATGTAATTTTAAAAAATTGAGAGGGGGCCACGGCCCGTAAAAAAATAAATTTCGCCTCCTAAAATTAAAATCTATAATATTTTAATTTTTATTATAAAGGACCTTTATGTAATTTAAAAAATTGAGGGGGGGTCCATGGCCATTGTCAGTCCCTTAATAGCTTCGTCCCTACTTTTGAGTAAGTGTCCAATTTATGCTAAAACTTTAAAAAAACATCTACTAATGCCTAAATATAAAGCTCAATCCAACCAAAAATAAAAAATTATTTTACTCAACCCACCACACCCAGTCTATTTGACCCGATAACAAATAGAAAAGAAAAGAAAAAAAAAATCAATTACCATCTTCTCTTCTCTCTTCACTCAATCCACTGAAATTCTAGATGAAGAGCCTTTCCTGTCGTCCTTCTCCGCCACCGCAGCCAAACGAGATAGAGTTTTGACGGTTGCTAAATGCTTAAATAAGTGTTGGTAAATTAGCAGCACTCTTTTAGGTTATAGCGGCACTCTTTAACTGTCACTATATACCTAGCGACCCCAAATATAGCAACACTTTTTGAAAGTTTAATTTTACGACACTTTTTGACATGTACCTATATTTAAAAGTGTCGCTATAGACCGTTTTTGTTGTAGTGTTATACCGTAAAATTACGCCACAACTTTTATCTTTTTACTGAAAAAATAATTTAACAAGAAAATGGTAAAATTAAAGAGGCCTTATTTTTTTTTTTAAATAAATCATAATTGCAAGGCCTATTTTCCAAATGATTTATACAGAGAATCCCCATAAAATTTTACTATCATTCTTTTTCATTTACCTAGATAATTAAATATGTTTCAATCATCAAATAGATCACTCTCAAAGGGCCCTACTACTTGCTACTAAAAGCATGTTAGGGAACCCGATAATAGTATACTTTATAAGTGGTGCATGTGTTGGTCACATGGAACCGTTAAAAGATCTAAGTTTGGCGTGACACATGATAATATATTACATGCTTTGTAATGTGTGTCCTTGTCGAGTTCAATTTTGTGTATGCAAATTGTGAATTAAATGAAGTATGACAAGGCTTAAGATTATTATTATTATTATTATTTCTCCTCTAGGAGTGGAGTATATATATTTGGAATTATTTTTTTGATTCATGTTCTTTTTTTAAAAAAAAAATTTCTAATTTGAAAACTTGGATTTGCAAGGCGTATAGTAAATGCAACTCGAAAGCAAGGAGAGTGGAGTTTTTAAGTGAGTCAATCAAAAACTTACTAGAGTTTTAAACATAATACTCTCTCTCTCTCTCTCTCTCTCTCTCTCTACTAGAGTTTTAAACATAATACTCTCTCTCTCTCTCTCTCTCTCTCTCTCTCTCTCTCTATATATATATATATATATATATATATTATAGTCTTGTAAAAAGAAGTCTTAGTCTTGTGAATTTTTTACCGTTAGATCTACGACTTTAATTATTTTTATCCGTTAGATTATACTATTCAACCAACCACTCACTTAACCCAAGGGGGCCCACATCATCCTAACCACACATCTATTAATCCAAGGGTTAAAAACTTACAAGCAACAATTACTTGATACTTTAAAAGCATAGGAGCTCAATTATATATATATATATATATATATATATATATATATATATATATATATATATATATATATATATATATTATATATATAGAGAGAGAGAGAGAAGAGAGAGAGAGAGAGAGAGAGTTGAGCTAGAACACACTCAAAAGTATTAAAGAGATGGTCTTGTGAGTTTTTAACCATTGGATGAAGAGATGTAGGGTTGAGATGATGGTGGTAGGTGGTGGTAAGTGGCGGTAGGTGGAATAGTGTTTGATCCAAGGGATATTAGTAAACAAAAAATAGATCCAAGGACTAGAAACTCAAAAGCACCAAGAGGTTGGTGCTTTTGAGAGTATTCTAGCTCAACTCTCTCTCTCTCTCTCTCTCTCTCTCTCTCTCTCTCTCTCTCTCTCTCTCTCTCTCTCTCTCTATATATATATATATATATATATATATATATATATATATATATATATATATATATATAAAACTAGGCTACTACGCTATTAATAAGACCAAGTCATTGATGCTATCAAGTTTTTGTTGGATTGAAAGATGTGCGGTTAGGATGATGTGGGCCCCCTAGGGTTAAGTGGATGATTGGTTGAATAGTATGATCTAATGGGTGAAAATCATTAAAGGGGTGAATCTAACATTAAAACTCATACACTGTCATTTCACATGCATTGGAGTAACATACTGAATAACTCTATATATATATATATATATATATATATATATATATATATATATATATATATATATATATATATATATATATATATATATATTCTAAAGATAGGTCCATAGAGTTGTTTATTAATTATAATTATTATTTTCTAACATTAATGATATCACTATATATATTACTACTTTATACCCCCATGATTGTGAAGGGTATATTTTAAACAAAATAAGTTTACCTTCCTAATAACCTTTTAAAGATATATATTTTTTTAGGAACAATTATTTATATACCTCGAAAAGTTTCCGACTTTTCGATTTACCCCTCTTAGAAGGCTAATATCGAAAATATCTTTTCTACGTTCCAACCTATTTCTAATATATCCTAGAGTTAAAATCTGTTAATTAACTCTATTATCTCTTTAAAATTACTATTTTGCCCTTTCAAATATATCCCTCTATCATCACTGTCTTTCTTATTTGTTCTTAAAGTCAGGGGCACAAAGAGTATTTTGACTTTTGGTCTTTTCTAATATACTCCTCTACCGTCATCAACATTTTTTATTTGCCCTTAAGTTAAGGACAAAATTGGCATTTTAAATTTTTTTAACTGTGGTAAATATTTAACTCACGTTTAATCCAAGTTAATTTAACAGTAGATAACTGCGGGGGTATTTTGCAATAATGGTGGAACATATGAAGGATATTTTAGAAAGAAAAAAAAAAGATAAATCAAATATTTTCAAACGCATTTATGTATATAGGCAATTATCCTTTTTTCTTATTTCCTACATTGGAATAATCTCACCACCTCATGCACTTTCAAGTAATAGATAGTTAATTCGGATTCAGCAAAAATTCGGTATGGATATAATACGCATAAAATTCGTTTTCTAATTTTTAAATTCGTTGAAATATTCGGCTTAAAAAATAGATTCGGTATAAAATATAAAATATAAGATAATTTATATTTAAAAATAAAAATTATAAGTTTTTTATTCATATTTTCAATAATTCGGAAATAATTCGTGAATAATTCGCGAATAATTCGGCTGGCCCAAAAATTCGCGAATAATTCGGGTTCTTTGGGAAAAATCCGTAACCGGACCGTTTAATTCGAATTTTCAATAATTCGCGAATTAACTAACTATGACTTTCAACAGCATGCCGCTAAACAAAGTATCTATGTGACACCCCAATAGTCCCACATCGGATGGGAATGGATTTGTCATTGGATTTATGAGATATAATAATAAAGAATAATTTTTTTGGGCGGTGGTTAAATCAACGAGTTATTATTGCTAGTGTCGTTACATTTAGTATCGAGCGGTTCACCATTTGGACATGTGTGGCGTAGTCTCTGAGCTAGGGTCTGGATGACAAATCTAGCCAGACGAGTCTCACATCGCCTGGTGTTCTTGGGTTGTGTGTGTGTGATTGGACTGACGAGGACGTCAGGGCCTTAACGGGTGGAGTATGTGACACCCCAATAGCCCCACATCGGATGGGAATGGGTTTGTCATTGGGTTTATATAAGACTTGGACACTAGTAATAATAACTGGGCTTAAGCATTTTGGGGTACCAACGAATTATTATTATGTATGGCCGTTACAATCTAACTATAGCTACGGTATTTTCTACTTCATGCAACCAAACAAGATTTATATAATTATAACTAGTGTATACATTGTCAACTAGCTTTATGTATTTTCAACTATACTGTATTCATAGTTAACATCAAGCCAAACGGCGTCTAAATATATATTCTGGAGCAAGCAAGCAACATGAAGCTTCCAAATATCCTTTCTTAATTGTCTACCCTACTTAGACTTGTGTGGTGTCAGTGGCCAGATCCAGATTTCTCCTAATTTACTACACTTCAAAGTTGTTATATTCATAAATCACATGTGATGGTGAGATTAAGAATAATGTTGTGCTCATGATGTCCTACTATCCAAGAATAGATGTGAAAAAGAATCTATGATAAAATAAGGGATAATTGCCTATATACCCCTCTTGCATATGAAAATATCCGATATATTCCTATTTCTTTTTTTTTTTCTAAAATACCCCTCATATGTTCCACCGTTATTACAAAATACCCCCGCAGTTATCTCCTGTTAAGTTAATCTGAGTTAAACGTGAGTTAAATATCTACCACAGTTAAAAAAAATTAAAATACCAATTTTGCTCTTAACTTAAGGGCATATAAGAAAGATTGGTGACGGTAGAGGGGTATATTGGAAAAGACCAAAATTCGAAATACTTTTTGTGCCCCTGACTTTAAGGGCAAATAAGAAAGACAGTGATTGTAGAAGAGTATATTTGAAAAGGACAAAATAGTAATTTTGCAGAGATAACAGAGTTACTTAACAGATTTTAACTCTAAGGGTATATTAAAAATAGATTGGAACGTAGAAGGATATTTTCAATATTAGCCTTCTAAGAGGGATAAATCGGAAAGTTGGAAACTTTTCAGGGGTATATAAGCAATTGTCCCATAAATAATGGTGAAAGCGTTAGAAACTTATCTGAATTGACTATATAAATTTTCAAAATTTTTATTTTAAAATACGAATACAGTATTTATTTTTAGATATTTAGTTATTTGTTATTAATTAACCTCAATGCAATTCTCGATCGCAACTATATATTCATCAAAATTAGCAATTAGCCTGAAATTTAAAATCAAAATGTCATTAACTGACTTAAATCAAATAAATTGAAAGGTCTGAGAGTAAAACTAATCAAAATTTTAAAAGATTTGATGATCAATTTAAAATAGTTTATAGTTTAGAAAAATTTTGTACATTTTTAATCTAAAATAATTGATTTTTATATGCGGCATGAGATTAATTTGTCATCCTGTTTGATATAGAAATTTTTAATGGAATGAAAATTTAACCAATAGGAAGGCAAAGTAAATTTTTAAAAATTACAGCAAAATAAATTAAACTACATTAAAGAAATTTGAAGTTTACTAAAAAATAAATAAATAAATAAAAAATGAGTGGTACTCCCTACACCATCCTCGAATCTGAGAGAGAGAACTAACAATTACCGACACAATTCGAATGTAAAATATAATTATTTGTTCTACGTTTTAGGGTTTTTTTAAACTACTATAAGTGCGATTTTATTCATAAATTAAACTTCTATTCTCTATAAATTATAATTACTAAGTAATTAAAATGTAGGTAAATTTCAATTTGTCCCCTATGTGGTATAGTGCATGTTAACTTTGCCTTCCTATGGTTTAATAATTATGTTTACTATTCTATAATTCAAAAAATTATATTTAACTCCTTTATGAGTTTATTTTTGTTCTAAAAAATTTTACTTTACAATTCTATTTGACCATATATATATATATATATATTTTTATTATTTAATTTTTGAAGAAAATAAAAAATATAAATGCCATCTTAATTATAAAAAGTCTCATTCAGATATAAAGTTTTTAGCTTATTAAATCAAAGTATAATATAAGATTTATAAATTTATTTTTTTAATATATATATATATATATATATATATATATATATATATATATATATATATATATATATATATATATATATATATATATAGATAAAAATAAATTCACAAAATAACTACATCTTACATTTTGAACAATAGAGTGATGAAATAAAAACGCGCTATAACACAGCACGATAATTCGAAGTTTACTCTTAAATTTAAGTGGTGACATGGCCCACTATAATAAAATATATTTTAGACCACATTTTTTAAACGACGCTTTGTTCTAGTGTCTTAAATATTTGGCATATGTCGACACCATAATTAAACGTCGTTAATAAATATATTTTTATCAAATACTGATAAAATTTTTTTTACGTTATAGTAAAGTGTCGATATTTATTGTGATGTGTTTACTTAGCAACTTTTTGCTCGATATTTTTACAAGCGTCGAAATTATACTTGTCGATGCTTTAAAGTGACGTCGCTTAGTTATTATTTAAGAATAATTACCTATATACTCCTCATACGTTTAAAAATATCTGATTTACCCCTACTTTTTTTCTTTCTAAAATATTCCTCATATGTTCCACCGTTATTGTAAAATACTCTCGCAGTTATTTCCTGTTAAGTTAACTTGGATTAAACGTGAGTTAAATATTTATTACAGTTAAAAAAAATTAAAAAACTAATTTTGCCCTCAACTTAAGAGCAAATAAGAAATACCGGTGACGGTAGAAGAATATATTAGAAAAAGCAAAAAATCAAAATACTTTTTATGCCCCTGACTTTAAGGACAAATAAGAAAGACAGTAATAATGGAGGGGTATATTTGAAAGGGCAAAATAGTAATTTTACAGAAATAACAGAGTTAATTAACATATTTTAATTTTAGGGGTATATTAGAAATATGATAGAACGTAAAAAGAGTATTTTTAATATTAGGCTTCTAAAAGGAGTAAATCGAAATGTCGGAAATTTTTTAGAAATATATAAGCAATTGCTCCTATTATTATTATTATTATTATTATTATTTTTGAGATAGGTAGCACGCTTCCCGCTTCGTTTATTTTATTTTGAAATAAAATTGACTAGAAATGTGAATATTGAGATTGACTAGGATCTGCTCTGCCAGTCGCTGCTCAGGAACGGTCGGTTATTTAAGATGTCATTAAATGTCAGATTTGTTGTGGGTTTACCCACTCACGTAACGTGTTAGAGTAGCTCAAATGAGAAATGGGCCATAAAAATAAGTTAGAACATGTGATCTCTATCATTAATCTAAACTGTAAAAGGCTTTAGCTGGGAATGGTGCATACATGGGTAGGCATATGTTTGGTTTGATGATGTTGACCTTTTTTATGGTGAAATTATTTATTGCCTACACCTAGTCCCTCATTTTATTTCTTTTATAGTAAAAAAATTGTATAGAACTTATTTGAGTTACGCATAATTTTAAATTAACTATCCAAACTTCTAAAATTTTAAATTTACTATTGAACATTCTAATTTATTTATCTTGAGTAAGTTGACGATACTTTAACTTTAAATTTTAAACTAATTACTTATTTTAATAAATATACAGCTGCTAGAATTGAATGAAATATTCTAACGAATTTTATAAAAATAAACGACGCGTTCAAATTTTGAAGTCAAAGTGCTGTTGATTGACTCAGATCGAACAAATTGATAAGTTGCGTGATAAAATCAAATTGTTAAAAGATTGAGCAACTAGCTCAAATTGGTCCATAGCTCAGATAAATTATAGCAGCCATATTGAATCAAAGAAAAAGTATTAGGTCAGTGTTCATAAAAATAATAAAACTTGAATGTGGATTTTTTAGTTTTTATTTTTTTTTTCCTTATCCAACAACTTTTCCAACCATCCAAAAGGTTCTTTGACTTTCTTGACATGAAACGTATGGTGATTAAATAATATCTAACATATTTATTCAAACTTCTAAAATATCTAATATATCTCGCATTTTTATTATTTTTTAAAAGTTTTTTTAATAAAACAGTGTTTGGTTAGTGAATAGGGATAGGGATAGGCCCTTATCCCTCATTTTATATCCAAACACTAATTTTTTATCCGAAAATATTAGTTTTCGGTTATTTCCACCAACACCTTCATTTTCTATAGAAAACTATCTAATATTTTTTTATCCCCGGAAACAACTGAATTTTCATTCAAATGCTATTTTTTTTCTTATCCTCACACTTTGTACCTATCCCTGTAATATCTGGTTCTTATTTATACCTGAACCAGACGGTACTTAAAGATCTCCAGATCTCTAGGTTTTACTAATGAGAACTGGGGCCTTAGAAGAGCATTTTGCTAAATTCAAGATAAATCTAAAATTTCTGACCTAATAGCCAGGAATAAATAAACAAAAAATAGATCCCTATGGTAATTAATTTGGTGCACAGTGGTTAAAGCAATTATGGAATAGAAACCATACTATTTGTATCCAAGTTCATAGGTGTCTACATCAAGAAGTGGACCAGGCCATGTGCACCCTCAAGTTGGGTTAGTTGTGGATCTAAATATGATGCTACAGTGGGGGCAAGTTGTTGATTTGATCCTAAAAATTGAATTATAATAGGGCCCACCACAATGCATGATAGAGCAAGCATTTAATTTAAGATTTACAAGGTAATTAACAAAGTAGAGAAATTAAAAGTTTCTGCTAATTAATTAACCACTCATCACGGAAACAATTGAATCTGATCAAATTCAGCAAGATACGTAGTATCTTACCAACTTGGCCGCACTAGTATGATTAAGTGAATACCACTCAAAAGTTGATTGTACGGGTGCAAGTGTATCTGGATTGATCGAGCTGCAGTCCCCGTCCGCTCTGAATGGGATTACCTTTCTTAATCATCTCCGCAAAAATCTGTCCCGCCTCTCTGATCTACCCTAAGTAAAACAACAGTAAATAAAAATTAGAATGGTTAATTTCATACAGGTCTCTCTCTCTGCAAATATAGTGAATTACAAATAATTCCTATCAAGTTTAACTTTTATATATTGCCTTTAAAAAAGTCATGATATTTTCAAATATATACCTGCCGTTAGGATCTGTTAGAAAAAATAAGTTAATCATAGATAAAATATTTAATCATAATTAATTAATGAGGTGAATTGACTTTTTCTCCTTCTTCAATTAATCTTTAGCATTTTTAGAGAAATATATTTGTAACGGTAAAAAGGTCATTTTGCTTATAAAATAAATAGTACTTTAATATTAACAAATGAGATAAGAGTCGAACTTTGTAGTGATATATTTGTAATTCACTATATATTTACAGAAACCTGTATAAAATTAACCCAAATTAAAAATAAAATAAAAATTAATTTATTCAGCACTTTATTTTAGCATGAAAATCTCAGTGATCTTCGATGCTCTCTCCTGAAGCTATAAATGCGGCGTGCGTGGCTCTCCGTATTTGACCGCGAAAATTTCAGTGACCTTCGATCGGATGGTTCTCATCGATTTAATCTCAAAATAATAAATTAGTAATACTTATTATTATTTATTTATTATTATAAAAAAATAATAATAATGTTAGTGGAAGCGAAATCGTCACGGCAACGATGAATTTCCATCCTCGAAAGTGTCTCGACATCATTTAATTCCCACCCTCGGACGCCTACAACACGAAGTTTCGTGACAATCGCGATTAAAATTTGGATTAATTTCATACAGATTTTTGTAAATATAATAAATGATAAATATGTTTATATAAAATTTAATTTTTATATATATATTATTTTATAAAAATTTTGATGTTTTTAAATATGTCTTTATCGTTAAAATTCGCCACAAAAATTTTTACCCATCTTATCTTATATTATACTGTTATGATTTTTGAAGGAATATATTTGTGATAACAAAATTAAAAATATAAACAGCTTCTACAATAAGACTCTCAATAAGAATAAATTAAAAACATATTTAAAAATATTAGAATTTTTGTATGAATAAAATTAAATTTTATAGGAATATATTTGTCAATATAAAATTAATTCTTAAAAATAAATTAAATTTTTTTTTTGTATTTGGTCCCTTATAAATGTTTTCTAAAAATAGTTATATAAATTTTACGGGACCAATTCAACTGTGCGTTGACCCTTTGGAGAAATAACACCGCTTTGGGTTTTGCACCAGTAACGGCCTCGATAGGACACCGACATGTTCAGTTTTCTTTATGGGTCCCACTCACAAAAAAAAAAAAAAAAAACAATGAGTTGGGTATAATTCCACAGATGCCCTTCCAAAGACCATTAATTTCATCCATACCCTTTAATTTTTAATTTTTAATTTTTAATTTTTAATTTTTTTTTTGAGAGATAAGTAGCACGCTACCCGCTTCGTTTATTTCATTTAGAAATAAACTTAAACGTGAATGTTAGGATTGACGAATCAACAGGGTAATATCACGATTGCTATTTTATGCAATTTGTATAATTATTGATTCATTAAAATAAGCAGTAAAAGTAAATTTTATAACAAAAAAATCACCAAACAATATAAACTAAGCAAATTGAAAGGTTGAATAGCAGAATTAAAAGTTTAAAAGATTTTATAGATGAGTCAAAACAGAGCAACTCTTTACTTGACGAGATTAAGAAAGCAAGTTCGTAGTTTTCGTTTACGAACTTTGGATAGACAGGGAATCGAACCCTGCATTAGAGACCTATCTCTCTATCTCTAATTAGACAACTACTTTGGGTTCTTTAACTAAGTAATAATTAAGATAAGAAAGGCCAGGGATCAAAACTTTGCCAACGAGACTGGAGCGTCTGGATATCTTCTATACCTTAACATTATTTTTCCTAATCTTGCCACGTGGCAGTCTATCTTTCACCCTTTTCACGTGGCAGTCTATCTTTCACCCTCACTTGCCATTCTTTTAAACCAAATGACTAAGCGGTCTCTTCGGCTTTCCGTCTGTAACGTCTACCTCATCGACTTCCCATCTTATTAATTTTTTTTTTCATAACGTATGCCTCTTCGACTTCCCATCTCATAATTCCTTCTTTAACGTCACTATTTCAACTTCCTCTCATTAGTTTTTATTTTCTAAGAAGCGTTGTATGAAGCGTGGGCACGGCATATGGCGTCCTCGACAACGACCTCGCCTACTACGTCCGCTCACCTCAAGCCCCGCAAGCGCACCATCCTCGCTCTCGCCGTCAACGTCGAGTGAGTCGAACTCTAACCCTAGCATCGAATCTTTCTTCCTTGATATCGACCACCTATATTTATAATGTATAGGACTTGCCGAAAAAGGGTTGAAGGCTAGAGAATGTTCTAAATGAGGATACAAAAGGATCCGATTTCTATATAACAAATTTTTTTTCTCCTATAATTTTTTTTTTATCTTTCGTTGTTTTTCATTGAATTATAATTTTATTCTAAAAATTTTAAAATATTTTTTATATTATTAAATTTAATCAAATATTATTATATCCGCCGCATCGCGCGGGTTCCTACACTAGTAAATAAATTATGCCTTGGAATGAAAGATGAATCCGAATCAGCTTTATCTACGAATAAGGAAACTATAAGTAATGCAACTATGAATCTCATAGAGAGTTTTATCATGTAGTTCACATGAGTTCTATATATTTCTACATTTAAAATTTGTTATTATATGGCAAAAATGTAAAATAATAATAAAAATAAAAATTCTACACTTTTGCATTTTTTGCAAGTAGGCATTAAAGCTTTTGAATTTGATAATTAGATTTCTAAATTTTATTAAATGGTTTTATACATCCTCTTGTTAAGCAAACTTATTAGCTAAACGCTTATTCTCGACAAATATTTAGCATGTGATCCCGCAAAACTTCAGAATACATTAAAATATTTCTTTCCTACTCTAATTTTTGAAAAAGATAATAAAGATCAAAGTCAAAATCAAACATTTTTTAAAAAATTTTTGTTCTCCTTGTAATCCATAAAAAGATTTTCTTTTTTTTTTTTTTTGTTTTGAAGAGGTTGGCTCTTTAGTTCATAATTTAACATAAAAAAGAGACAATTAACTATTTGATAAATTTGTGATAGAGAGGGTACACGAAAAACACAATTTTTCGACAAATATGAAAAATATAATGAATAAATTTTAAAAACTAATTACATTAATCGATACCCGAATCTTGCTGTAATTGAAGATAATAAATTATAATGTATTTTTAAACCTAAACCATTCTAATAACCAAATAAACGAACTCAAAATACAAAAAATAAAAACATTTTGAAAATAATTAAAAAAATGCAAAAACAGGGGCCTAAAACAATTGAATTTGGGTACCAAACTTTGGCTATATAAAAATTTTATCATCCAACGCGTAGATCTTGAAAATACATTTTTCGAATTGAGATTGTATGCGGAAATGGATATTCGAGCGAAAAGTTATGATCATTTAAAAATATTTTACGCTGATTGTAAAAATTATTGAATTTAGCCAGATTTTCGATCCGGTTTGAATGAGTCATACTTTTTCAAAAACTCTAATTAATGCTAAATTGGCCACATCAATTTGGAACATCTAGTTGTCAAAATTGAAAGATTAAAAAGTCCTTTGACAAAAGTCAAATGTCAACAATAACATGCTCTAGAACAATTAATGTTTTGTAAGAAAAGAATTAAGGGTTTATTTACAATGGAACAAAAAAAAAAATTAAATCCTGAAAATCAAATACTGTAAGTTACTATTTTTAATTATATAATATATAGAGATATATTGTTAAAAGTATTTAGGCTAAATTGCACTTTTATCCTCTAACTTTGTGCCGCGTAACGTTTTATTCCTCAAATTTTAATTTTCAAACCATTTTAGATTCGATCTTTCTAGATTGATATAATTGAGTTTTACAGTACAATTTATTTGGTCAGATAATGATGTATCGTTGATATGATATTAGTGTGTCAGTATTGCAGTTGATCATTGTCATATCAGTAATATGAGTATACAGAGTAGGGCTACTATACTCTTATGAGTAGTAGACCCTTACTACTCATAAGTTGTTTTTGATGATGGGACCTCCGAATCGACGATCCATTCCGTTAAATATGATCTAAAGTATTTAAAACTTCTAGAAAATAAATTTCGTAATTTTTTGATATCATTTACCTTACGATCAAAAGCTCACAAAATTGACAATTTTTAACGGCCGGTATGAGATACTTGCTAGTTTAACTGTGTAAAAGAATTGAAATAGATTGAATTTTTGATAGAAAATTCTATTCACTACCTAGATAAAGATCAATAACTCCGATCTTAAATTGAAGGATCCGATCATCTATTTTTAGGACGTCGTTCGATTTCGACCGTTCATTTTATGCCTATTTGATGGACTTTATTATGATTTCAAAAAATTACAAAATTTATTTTCTAAAAGTTTTAAATACTCTAGATCATATTTAACGGAGTGGATCGTCGATTCGGAGGCCCCATCATCAAAAACAACTTATGAGTAATAAGGGTCTACTACTCATAAGAGTATAGTAGCCCTACTCCAGTAATACATTATTATTTAGCTAGTAAAACTGTACTATAGAACTTGATTACAACAATCTAAAAAGTTCAAACTAAAAATTACAATTTACCCGACGTCTCTAGCGCAAGTGGCAAAAAGATTTGGTGGTTGGTATCCGAGACTCAAGTTCGAATCTTAGTTGATTCATACTTTCAGTTAAGTTTATTTCTAAATAAAATAAACGAAGCGGTAACATGCTATCTTTCTCTCTCTCAAAAAAAAAAAAAAAAAAAAAAACCTGTCTAAAAACGTTACATTAAAATCTTAAGCAAAATTTAATTACCTATTCAAGAATACAATTCAACATAAATTCCTATCTCACGTGAGGAAATAAAGGGTCACTCAGTTTAAACGTGCCAAGCACGTGATCTCTTTAAAACATTTATAAAAAAAAAACAAATAAAAGGGGAAAAAAAAGGCATTACTTAATAAATGTACGTGAAAGTAACGCTTTTTGGCTACGCACTGTAACTGAAGCGAGAAATTACTCTCATTTTCTTACCTTAATTGACAATTAAATATGTAATAAGTGTGAGAAATTATAATATCATTCCAAACAATAAAAATAAATAGAGTCCCCAGTAAATAATAGTTAAGGGGAAAAAAATAAAAAATTTCTATACGTAATTAGAATTTTAATCCCTATACGTAAAATATTTTAATCTCCTACAAAAATTCCTATACGTAATCAAAATTTAAATCCCTGTTAAAAATTTCTACACGTAATTAGAATTTTAATCCCCTTATTATGAATATATTTTTACAGCTGTTTTATTTTATACACAAATAAGGTACAATAGTAATTAACACAACCACACTTGGATCAACTTTTTTTTGTTTTTTGTTTTTTTTTGTTTTCGTTTGTGAGAGAGAAAAAAAGCATGTTATATTCACTCATTTTTTAATTCCTAACGCAAATAGCATGCTATCTT
This sequence comes from Aechmea fasciata, assembly GCA_025177825.1. Lineage (NCBI taxonomy): Eukaryota > Viridiplantae > Streptophyta > Magnoliopsida > Poales > Bromeliaceae > Aechmea > Aechmea fasciata. The sequence continues at coordinate 5,390,047 of CM045929.1, read as the reverse complement.
TGTATCAGGAAAAAAGATTTAGCTAAAAATGTAAAGTAACTGAGCTTTACACTTGAAACTTTAGTTATTTAATAAATTATTAAATGTTTAATAAACTGCGCTAAAAAAATGATGAGTATGAGATGAGTTGAGGTGGATTCTTTGGGCCATTCCTGATCTAGCAGCATATTCACTATTTAGTCATTAGTGACATTTATTTATACTACTAATTGATCAATAAATGTTACTACAAATTTTAGCAGTATATGACACCAAATATTGTCTATGCCAATATTGCTAAAAGTATTAGCAACATTTATAATAAATGTTGCCAATGTAAATTAATCAATTAATGTAATTAGTAATATGCCGCTAAAAGGAATTAAATGCTAATTTTAAATTGTTTATTAGTGGCACATAAATATAATGCCGCTAATACAAATATCTGATTTTAAAAATTAAAATTTTATATTTATATTTTTATTTTAAATTAAATTTTTAATTTTTTTGAGATGCTACTCGATTCGTTTATTTCTTTTAGAAATAAACTTAATTTGAAAAGTGAATCAATCAACTATGATTCAAATTTGAGACCTTATCAACCACCAAGACTTTGCCACTATGCGAGTTGCGCTAGTAACTATTAGTTATTTTGATTTAAACTTTTTAAATTTTAAGTCTTCTATTTTAAAATTATAAAATTTTAAAATTTTAAAATTTAAATTTAGATATTAAATTTAAATTTTTAATTTTCAAATATCAAATTTTAAGTTTCAAAATTAATAGTTTTAATTTTTAAATTTAAAATAAATTTAAATATTAAAATTAAAAATTAAAAATTTTAGAATTTAAAATTTAAAATATAAATTTTAAAATTTAAATTATAAGTTTAATTTTTTAAATTATATGTTTCAAATTTTAAAATTTTTAATTCTAAATAAAAATGAATATATTAATAATTATATATTAATTAGTAATGATATTTAGTAACAAATGCTCCTAGTTTATTATATTTAGCGGCATTTACTAATTTATTCTGCTAATTTATCTTATTTTGCAATATTAATAGTAAATTGCTGTTAAATAATTAAATTTAGCGGTAATTATCAAATAATGCTGCTAAATATATTAATTGACATGATTTAAATAAATATTGCGGAGCAAATATTGTGGCATTTAGCAATAAGGGCTGCTATTTTATTACATTTAGTGTCATTTTTTATAAAATGTTGTAAATTTTAGCGGCATTCACTAATTTATACTGCTAATTAATTTATTCTATTTTGCAATATTAATAGTAAATTGCTGCTAAACTATTAAATCTCGCGGCACTTATCAAGTAATGCTGTTAAATATATTAATTAGCGTTATTTAAATAAATCATGAGTAAATGCCGCTAAATCATAAATTTGTAGTAGTGATTCTACGAATATGGGTGGAAAAAGTAATTTTTTTTTTTTTTTTGTGATTATATTTCTTACTTTTTATTTTTTAAAAGATAGATAGCACACTACCCGCTTCGTTTACTTCATTTAAAAATAAACTTAGCTGGAATTGTGAATCAATTAGAATTTAAATTTGGGACCTCGAATATCAACCACTAAATTCTTTGCCACTTGCCTCGGGACGGTCGGTGGCATGTAATTTATTGTTAGTATATATTCTAATCCCGTTGCAGGGTACGTAGGTAGATCGAGTTTTTGGTTTTATGTTGTTATCCACACTTTGTTTGTCTTTTTTCTCACTTAGCCTTGTTCTCTATGCATGTAAAAGTTGTATGTCGGCTTCTTTGATACTTCAGAATTTAAATTATTTTTATATACATAAAGTATAATAAAATAATAATTTTTAATTTGGCTATAATATTGTGAATAATTTTTTTAAAAGAAAAAATATTTTGGATGTGAATATATCTAAAAAAATATGAGATGAATCTCCTTTATTTAGAACAGCACGCGACTCTCATGACGATTATTATGAGTGAAACGTTACTTCTCATAAGGTTGGCTAAAATTAGCGAGGGTATAGAACTTACGGGGGAAGAGGGAGAGGAATATGATACTCTAGAATTTAAAATATTGTTATATATAAGGTATAAAAGGATTAAAGTCTCTTACTTGGACTACAATATTTTCGATAATAATTAGAAATAAGAGATTAAAAATATTAAATGTATTATGACTAGAATAGTATCAGAATGAATAACCTTACTGTAAAGCAATGCGTCATAGTCTTTCAACAGAAAGACGGTCCAATCAACTGTCTACTATCCTAATGACTATTCGAGAGTACTCGGCGAGATCCACCTGGAATATAATTTTCTAAAATTTGAAACAATTTTATATATAAGGTATAAAAAAATTAAAGTCTCTTAACTGGACTACAATATTTTTAGTAATAATTAAAAATAAAAAATAAAAAAATATTAAATATATTAGGACAAGAATATTACTAAAATAAATAACCTTCCTATAAAGCAATGCATCACAAACAGAAAGACGGTCCAATCAACCATCTACTATTCGAGAGTATTTTTGGAATGTACATTTAGCATTACTCTTATCCTAATGACTAGTCAACAGTACTTGGCGAGATCCACAGGAGAAAACTAAAAAATAAAATAAAATGCTCCCAATCCAAAATTTGGCAAACCCCTTGGAAAATAAATATTATTATTCGTATTTTTAGAATTTAAAATTTTTATCACACTAAAGTCTCATTAGACATCATTGTCGTTATCTTATTTTTTAAACAAAAACTGTGTCTAATCTATTGTACTAGCAAAGGAATTTATTATTATTATTATTATTATTATTATGATTGGTTAGTTTGTCATGGACTCTCAGGCTAAGTAACAAATGTCTATTTTTTTAAAAATATTTTGAAAGTACTAAAAGTTGCTTTTAAGTTTAAGTGTCAGATAAACATTTTGAATATAAGGATCGTATAATAATCTATTATCTCCTCATGCATTATTTCATATATATAAATTTTATTTTAAATGAATGAAAAATAATATGTTAGAACAAATACCGCAACGAATAATTTGATTGTGATTTAAATTTAACTAAATTTGTGATATAATTAATAAACTTAACTTATAGATAATTGTTAAATCCAAATAGAGCATTTGATTGATCCGGAAGCGTGCGTGCGAGGCACTACCTTAAGGCGTATTTTCGTCCTTACATGCGGGATTAACCGGAAATATTGCCCCAATGTATGACCGGAATTTTCTTCCTTTTGCGAGCACAATCGTGAAGGAGATTGACGAAAACTCTTTCAACACCCGATAATAAAAATATTAAACAAAATAAAATTTTCATCTCTTTTACTTCTCTGTACAATATTCATATATCATGAATGACTAATATAGTAACCCGTGCGTTGCGACGGATATATAGTTTAGATTATGATTAATGTAGGTGAACTATTAATTAGACGATATATTTGTAGGAAAGTCGAATGGTTAGATTAAGGTGAGTTGATTATTAATTAGACGTTATGTTTGTATATAGGAAAGACGAATGGTTGGATTAAGGTGAGTTGATTATTAATTAGACGTTATGTTTGTAGGAAAGGCGAAAGATTGGATTAAGGTGAGTGGACTATTAATTAGATGTTATAGGTGGAGAAAAGCCACGTGGCTTGTTTTTGGGGAATAGTAGACTATTAATTAATTAGACGTTATATGCCATCAATAGCAAACAGGCTCTATTGCCGCTTATTTGTTTTCGATGATGCAACCTCTAAATCTACGTTTGGCATTGTGGAACATAATTTATACTGCCTGAAGATCAATAGTATTCTAGCCCTACTCTCTCTCTCTCTCTCTCTTTCTCTCTATATATATATAGAGAGAGAGAGAGAACTAGGCTGGAATACTATTAATAGCACCAATGACTTGGTGCTAGTAAGTTTTCTACCCTTGGATTAAAAGATGTGCGGCTAGGATGATGTGGGCCCCCTAGGGTTGAGTGGGTGGTTGGTTGAATAGTATAATCTAACGGATAAAATTAATCAACGGGGTTAATACAAAGGTAGAAAACTTACTAGCACCAAGTTCGTCGTGCTATTAATAGTATACCAACCGGACTCTATATATATATATGCGCCATTAGTAGCAAACGGACTTCGTTGCCGCTTATTTATTTTCGATAATGGAACCTCTAAATCAACTTTTTTGCATTGTGGAACATAATTTATACTGCCTGAAGTATTTAGAAATCAAATTTCAATTTTTTTTCGATATTATTGACCTAATGATCAAAGGATTTTAAAATTTATAATTTTAATAGTCTACATAACACGATTTTTCATTTAATGACGTAAAGATATGTAAATCAATTGAATTTTGATTAAATTTTTTTAAAAAACTATTTAGAAAAAGATCTATATTCTTAATTTTGATTACAAGACTGCTATCACCACTTTTTAAAGAATATTCATTTTAAGTCGTCCATTTTTGTGTTCACTTGATGGACAAAAGAGCAATACCGAAAAAACATAAAATTTGATTTCTAAAGACCTCAAGCAGTATAGACTATGTTCAGCAATATCGATCGTCGATTTAGAAGCTCCATCATTGAAAATAAATGGATATCAATAAAATCTATTTACTACTGATACCATTTCAGTTCAACTTTATATAAATATTGAAATTAAAAGGGAAAACTTCAAAAAGCCCCCCTGTAGTGTTATGCATTCTCACTTTAGTACCCTATGGTTTAAAACGTATCAATTTGCCCCCCCTGGTTTTGTTTTTTTTCTTTTTGTTATCAATTTTATTATTATTTTTTTCTTAAATCAGTGACAAAGTTAAAATTAATTAAAATATACTAAAGTAAATATTCAATAAACATAGATGAATATTTGAAATTTTTTTGTATATAATTTAACGAAATATTACTAAAAAAGCTTCCGAAAAAATAAAAACGAAACCACAAGGAACAAATTAATATGATTTAAATTACGGAGTACTAAAGTGAGAATGTATGAAACCACATGGGAGGTGTTTGAAGTTTGGGGACTAGTTGTGTATTGTACTCCCCAAGTTTCTCCGAGTAGAGTTAGGTAATTTGGGGAGCAAAAAGCCAAAACTGCCACCAACGGCCCTGCCTCTTTGTTCCCACTTGAAAGTTGAAACACAGTACAGTACTGACACAAAACTTACACTTTGGCCCCTGGATAAAAGTTTGTTTATATTTTATTTAAGATTTATAAATATTTGATTAAAATATTTTATATTATATAAAATTATATAATGCATCTCAGTGCAGAAGTGATGAAGCGATATTTCGATTACCATAATCAGAGACTATAACTCATTTCAATTTGATTAAATATTAATGCATTTGAGTGCAGAAGTTGATGCAGCGATGTTTCGATTCATCGTCGATAATTGAGACGCTACGTCGCATTTACTTGTATCAACTAAATTAGAAAAATAAAATTTGATTTTAATAATTATTAAATTTTTAAATTTAAAATTATAATAAATTAAAATATAAAAACTGAAGAATGATACGGGGAAGGAGCTCGGCTATCTTGTAGACCCGGTTCAATATACACAGCATGCAGCCCTCACCTTATTATACTCTTCTCTATATTTTATTACTAATTTAATTTTAATTTAATTGAATTCCCCTCCCCAGTCCCCAACTCCCCACCGCCACAGATGCATCCAAAACCCCACACCCCATGTAATTTTCCATTTCCATTTCTACTCGAGCTTTTTTACAATTAGCCTCATAAAAAAATTTTATTTTAAAATAAGTTCCTAGCAAATTTAAATTTGCAAAATAATTCTGGCCCGCCACGTGCCTACGTGAAAGGTTTGGGATGTTAAGTTGAACACGATAAACCATTCACCGTATTCGTGTTTGAACACGGTGAATGGTTCACCGTGTTTCACACCTATCTTTTTTATAATATGTATATATTTTTTTTCCTCCATTTTACTCAGATACGGTGAACCATTCATCGTGTTTATATAAATAGTTCACGATATTTAACTTAACTATTTTGGCCTCGTACTGCATACACGCGCGCCATTACCAGAAGGACAGGATCATTTTTACAAATTTAAATTGTTTAGACTATTTTTAAAATAAATTTTTTTAAAAGACTAATTACAAAAAAAAAAAAAAGAAAAAAAGAAAAAAGAAAAAAAAACAAAAAGCGCGCTTCCTACTCCCAATAATAATATCAAAACCATACGCCTTCGCTTTCCTTATATGCATCACCACCCCTCCCCCCTCCTCCTTAATTTGTCCAATTTATATCTATTTATTATTCATTTTATACCGAATTAAATTAGTAATATATACCGACTCATCGTCCTCCTCCTCCTCCCCCAAATCTCCCCCAAACCTAAGCCCTCATCAGGATCTCTTCCTCTCTCTCTCTCTAATTGATCGGCCATGGCGGGGGCTTCTACGCCCTACGGCGGCGGCGCGTGCAAGCTCTACCAGAGTTACCTGAAGCGCACGAACGTCCTCTCCGTCGCCTTCGTCGCCTTCCTCTGCTCCGCCTCCTACTTCCTCGGCGTCTGGCAGCACGCCGGCGCCGGCCCCGGCGGCGCCGCCGTCGTCCTCACGTCCGTCCCCTGCGATCGCCGCGCCGCCGGGGCCGGCGCTGGGGCCGCGTCGCCGGCGACGGCGCTGGACTTCGCGGCGCACCACTCGGCGGCGGCGGAGGAGGAGGGGGGCGGTGGTGTTGGAGGGGCGGCGGCGGCGGTTCCCGGCGTGCGACGCGAAGTTGGCGGAGTACACCCCGTGCGAGGATCGGGACCGGTCGCTACGGTTCGAGAGGGAGCGGCTGGTTTACAGGGAGCGGCATTGCCCGGAGAAGGGGGAGGCGCTGAAGTGCCTGGTCCCTGCGCCTGCCGGCTACCGGAACCCGTTCCCGTGGCCGGCGAGCCGCGGCGTGGCGTGGTTCGCCAACGTGCCGCACAAGGAGCTCACCGTCGAGAAGGCCGTGCAGAACTGGATCCGCGTCGACGGGGACAAGTTCCGCTTCCCCGGCGGCGGCACCATGTTCCCCAACGGCGCCGACGCCTACATCGACGACATGCAGCGCCTCGTCCCCGCCCTCCGCTCCGGCGCCGTCCGCACCGCCCTCGACACCGGCTGCGGGGTGAGTTACGCACTCCTCCCCACCGCGCACATCTGAATTATAAACTATTTTGAATCTCACCATCTCATCTTATATTTTAATTTACTTAGATTATACTGAATTCATATTATTTTTACTCAAATATTGCATGCTTCGTACATTTTACATAATTTTTATAATTATACATTACGAAAAATAAATATTTAGTCTAAATTTAAAGTTAAATTATCCTTGAGTGGCTAAAATTTACATAAATTTAAAAAATTAAATAGTAAAATTTAGAATCAGACCCATATTTTGATTTTTTTTTTTTTTTTTCTTGGTCTCCATGGGAAAAATAAAAAATGTATGGAGGACCCCTCGACTGTAGTCTACTTTCGAGGAATGTCTTGAACTATTTGCTCAGATAATTTTCAGTAAAGAAAAAAAATATTATTAAGTATTATAGTTTTAGTTGCTTTGGAGAAAATTAAAATTGGATTAATTTACTGGTCATGGCTAACTCTGCAAATAATTAAATATAAAAAATAAAAAAAGGAAGGTCTAGGGCGTTTGTTTCCAAATGCAATGGATTTGAGGGGTCTTTATACAATTTTACCCTTTCTTTGTTTTTTTTATTTTTTTTGTAAGCCATTTTAAAACCTTCAATTTTATTAAAACTCTTAAAAGTTTATATTTTAAAATTTATTGGATAAAAATTTGGTCGTTTTAATCACTTATATCTCAAAAAAACTAAAAAAATTATTAATCATTAATAGCTAATAAAACTGTAAAATTTAGAATGTGTTTTAACTAGAAATTTACAAATAACTAGAGTAATTAATTCAAATTTAAGAATTTACAAGTTAAAAAAAATTGAAGCACCTCTTTCGAAATTTGCTATTGTTGAGGGGTTCTCCTCAAATATGCACCTTCTCCCTTAAGTTTTCTAAAGTTAGAAAAACCGCGGATATTGTCGGATCCGGGTCGGTCTTAATCCCCAAAAAAAAAAAAAAAAAAAACGCGTTTTTTTTTATTTATGTAATTAATTGGTGGGGAATTGTGGCGTTTCTTCGTTTATAGCGAATCTTTATGATCTTATCGGATACGTTGGATGATTCGGTAACCCTGAAATAAATGTCTCATATTTATTTTTTTTTTATTTTTTTTTTCTGGGTAAAATTTGGATAATTATAGCAAGATATTTTTAGCAAACATTATTATTTCTCCGGTTCGCTCGTGAGTCAACCCGGTGGCGACTCGGTTCATCGTAACTTATAGGTAGCTAGAAATAAATTAGAACCCATTTTCATTCACATTCTTTGAATAATTTTTTACTTAAATAAACCAAAAATTTTATCAAATTTATTGATAATTTTATCGATATAATTATTAAGTAAGGTTAAAATAATTAAATATAAATAGCCAATAGTAGAGTTATTAAATCTATAAAGTTTTCGACTTATTAGGTAATTAAAATAATACAAAAGGTAAAAATATTTGACTGAGGATTCTCAAATTTAATGGTTGAATATTAGGTATAAAGTGATTAAAATTAGTAAATTTAATAAACTTATCAAAAAAAAATCAGATAAAGTTTTAAATTTTTCTTAGTTAGAATCACTTGACCAAAGTAGCAGCAAAGTAAAAGTTTAGAGGTCTTCGTACAATTTTTATCCGATTGAAAATATAATTGAGAGAGTCGCTGTACATTTTTACCATTACTGTTAAATTTGAGCTGCATTTGATTTGATTGCTATTATTATTATTACTACTGCTGTTGCTACTGCTGTTGCTGCTGCGTAATGTAATGTGATAACACACATTGTTAGGTGGCGAGCTGGGGCGCGTATTTGCTGTCGCGGGACATCATCACCATGTCGTTTGCGCCGCGGGACACTCACGAGGCGCAGGTCCAGTTCGCGCTGGAGCGCGGCGTCCCCGCCATGATCGGCGTGCTCGCTTCCAACCGCCTCCCCTACCCCGCCCGGGCCTTCGACATGGCCCACTGCTCCCGCTGCCTCATCCCCTGGCACCTCTACGGTAACATGCAAACACATCTATCTCCCTCGCCCGCTCTTCGCCTTTTATTGTCAAATTATTATTATTATTATTATTATTTTAGAGATAGTAGAAGACGCTATCTCGCTTCGCTTATTTTATTTAAAATAAACTTAAAAACGTAATCAACTAGACCAATTTGTGCCTTAATACCAATCACCAAACCCTTTGTCACTTGCTCTAAGAACGGTCGGTCTTATCGCCAAATTATTAAGTAATAATTGAGTTGCACATCTAACTACGTACTGTTCCTGAACGTGTCCAAAATGTAGTATAGTACAGGGCCGTGGTCCATCACCCTACTTGTTGCTTGTCTCAATATTAAGATCTATAAACCATTAAATGCATGCGCTGTACAACACCTAAGGAAGTGTTAGATCCGTGCTCAAATTGGGATGTAGGGAGAGAGAATTTAGTTGCTAAGTCACATCCAATCGCTATATTTATTTTATCACAAAAATCAGACGTGTCAGGAATAAAAATTTTTTTTTTAAAATTTTATAATCCTTTAAAATCTGACATGGAAAATGCTTTACAGATTTTCTATATTTAAGCAGTTATAATTTCTATATGAGTAATTTGCTCACTTCCAGTTGGGGACCAGGTCTGATCAATGATTTCTTTCGCCCTTGGCCTCTGTCCAACACTTTCTCAATCAAGCAATTAATATGCATCTTGTCCTACTCGTTAGGCTAAATTGATTGGTGTTTTACATTGACAGATGGGCAGTACTTGATCGAAATTGACCGCGTCCTGCGGCCCGGAGGGTACTGGATCCTGTCGGGGCCGCCGATCAACTGGAAGCGCCACTGGAAGGGGTGGCAGCGGACTCAGGAGGATCTGAGCGCAGAGCAGAATGCAATCGAATCCGTCGCGAGGAGCCTCTGCTGGAACAAGATCAAGGAGCAGGAAGACATTGCAATTTGGCAGAAACCGGTCAACCACGCCCACTGCAAGGCCAGCAGAAAGCTCGTCCAGTCCCCGCCGTTCTGCCCTGCTCAAGATCCTGATGCTGCTTGGTACATTACGTACTCAGTTCGCTTTTAAATAACATATGAAAAACTATGCAAAGCTCGATCTGCTGAACCTGCCATTCTATTTGCATATCGGTAGGTACAACAAGATGGAGACCTGCATTACTGCCCTGCCCGAGGTCGCCAGCGTCGAGCAGGCGGCAGGGGCGGAGCTGAGGAATTGGCCGGAGAGGCTGACGGCGGTGCCGCCGAGGATCAGCAGCGGAAGCCTTGTGGGAGTGACGGCGGAGATGTTCTTGCAGGACACGGCGCTGTGGAAGAAGAGGGTGGGGTACTACAAGACGGTGATCAACCAGCTGGGCCAGAAGGGCAGATACCGTAACCTGCTCGACATGAATGCGCGGTTCGGCGGGTTTGCCGCCGCGCTCATCGACGACCCCGTCTGGGTCATGAACATGGTCCCGACCGCGACAAACATTCACACTCTCGGAGTGATCTACGAGCGCGGGCTCATCGGCACTTACCAGGATTGGTGAGAGAGTTATAGCACAAAATTTAACAAGTCTACAGAACTACTAGTACTCTCGACTTCTTCTCACTTCTCATGGTTTTCTTTGTTTGTTGCAGGTGTGAGGCCATGTCTACTTATCCAAGAACATATGATCTCATTCATGCCGACTCAGTGTTCACCCTCTACAAGGACAGGTAATGAAAAATATTTATTCGTAAGGTTTTCTGTATTTTAGCCCTACGAACCGCCGGATTAAGTAGAGTCTCATTAAGGATTAATGTTCTTCTTTTCCTGTTTGTTTTCGTACGTGTGAATTAGGTGTGAGATGGAGGACATTCTATTGGAGATGGATCGGATACTGAGGCCGGAGGGGACGGTGATCTTCAGAGACGACGTCGACATTCTGGTGAAGATCAAGAGCATCGCTGACGGCATGCGGTGGGATAGCCAGATCGTCGACCACGAGGACGGCCCGCTGCAGCGGGAGAAGATTCTCTTGGTTGTGAAAACATACTGGACTGCCCAGGACCAAAACCATGAGCAATGATGTATGATGAATGAAAGCTGCCTTACTAGAAGCATATTTTTTTATCTTCTTCACTCTGGCTTGTTCAGTGAGACTTGTTGGTGGGGGTTTTTTTGCTTCAATTTTTGCTAATTCTTTCTATCATAATATTCATAAACAGCTGCCTTGTTTATCTGATAGAGAAAAGAAAGAGAGGGAGGGGAGAGAAGAGATTATAGTTTGGGATTTGAGAGATTTTATAGGGTGGGGTGCAACTAATTATGTTGGTATAAATTGGACAGATTCTGTAATCACCTTCTGGGAAGGAATCAATTTGAGATCCCATCTAGCCATCATGTACTCTTCTGGTTTCTTTTGTTAATTGTTACTGTTACTGTTCTGATAATTACAACCGACCACGATCTCACGTCTCTAAGAGAAAAACGAAAGAGAAAAAACTCATAACGGATTTCGGGCCCGAGCCCTTCGCTACCAACCACAGACATTCATTTTCCTTCACAATTTTATTTTTCCAATTTGGTGCGAAATTGTCGGCGAGTCGAAAAATCCAAACTTGAGTCGATTGACAATTTCGAGTCAAATCTAACCGTTACAAATTTTCAACTTTTTAGAAGGCAAAATTAATTACAATCTTTATTTAGTTGAGGTTGTTTACTCTTTTATTTAACATTGAAGGCTCATGAACTACTGATGTGTACCTACTTAGGGATTGTACTTGCCCTAGGAGTTAGGAGTAGAGTACCTCACAAACTATACATATTGTTACGATAAACGCACAAACGAAAACGAAATGACAAATACAAAATGAACAAACTACAAGCTGAGAAATAAAAGTGAACACACAAATTTACGTGAAAAATTTTTTGCAGGTAAAAACCACGGCGAGGGGAGGAGAGAACTTCACTATCGAACAAAATAAAAAATACAATGTTTAGATAGTACAACCAACCACAATCTGTCGCCTCTAGGGCAAAAAAAAAACGAGAAAAGAAAATTCTTAATGGATTTCAGCGTGAGCCCTTCGCTACTTACCACAGACATTTATTTATCATTCACAACTTATTTTTCAAATCAGTCGCACCGCAAAACTATCAGGGAGTCAAAGTTCCGAACTGAAATCAATTATCAAATTTCGAGCCACATCTAACACATATTAATTGGTTGGATTCAAAGCAAAGCAATTTTTTGACTTATGATCTAGTTGACAAGGTTGAACCAAATCGCCTTATAGACTAGATTACGGTCGGACCACTCGATCCTGCCGTTTCGAACAGGTTGTTGAATCATTGGCTAAATATAGGTTAATTGCACTGTTGGTCTCCAACTTTTACCCAATTTTGTTTTTTTGTTTTTTTTTAGCCATCATGTTTAGAGTTAATTAATTGCACATTTGGTCCCTACCCTTTACTTTTTTTTCCTTTTTCACTTGAGCTCTAACATCGCCGTATCCGCGCATCACTCGCAAAATCGTCTTTTACGCTTGCAATTAACCATCTTGACATTTAATCACACTAACTGTTTTTTCTGGAGCATCTGGCGTCTCAACACCAAGACAACGTTCCATCACACTCTTACAGAAACTTGAAAAATTTGGTGCTATGATTAGATCGGCTTTTTAAATTTTTCATAACCTATTCCATCAAAATTGACAAAAATTAGATGATCGATATCTATCTACAACAATCATAAAGGTTAAGGATCTAATCTCAAAAAAACAAAGAAAAGGGACCTAAGTGAAAAAATCAGTTAAAGATTAGGGGCCAATACTGCAATTAACCATATAAATATGGCCAGGATTATAATTTTGTAAAGCATTGTAAGGTTTCTTGGTAAGCATAGTACTGTTTTACTCGTGAAGTTACCCGCGCATTGCCACGGGCTAATGTTATAGAAGATAAAAGATTGACAAAATTAGAATTTTAAAATTTTTTAGCTTATAATGACTAATAAAACATCAATAAATACAAATAGAAGGTATAAAACAGATATATACAAATGTGGCAAAAGTTACAACAGCAAATAAATTATACATAACAATAATGAAAATTACAACAACAAATAGATATATATTTTTTTAAACGATATGTTTAGATAAAAATAGATCATATGAATATATTAATTAGAAAGTGTGCGGATAGGAAGACGAAATTTCAAGTAGAGATAAGGTGGGAAAGCGAAGCATCAGGTAGAGAGATAAGGTGGGAAGGCGAAACATCATAGAGTGTGGATAATGTATAGGTATAATGTATAGGTATAGATATAGGTATAGATGTGTTACTTAATAGAAACAGAGATACTAAACAGTTGTGTACTTTTAATGATGCTATTTGCATTTGGTTGGACACATGCTTTAAAGTCTCATTTAATGGATTAAATTAAATGCATAGTGTGTAAGTTAGTTTGTCCAATTTAATTTACTCCCCATTCTATTTGTGATGTGAAACTTAAACTAAGTAATGTCATGAAGAGCAGTTCACAAAGAAGGGTACTACTGCCACTATAGAAAATCTTGCATTTAAGGACACTTTAAATGACATTTAGCGACGCTTTAAAGCGTCTAAAAATAATTCGACGCTTGTAAAAGCGTCGTGAAAGAAATCGTTAAATAAACACGTCGGGATAAATATACCGACGTTTTAATATAGCGTCGAAAAAATTTATATAAATATTTGATAAAAATATGTTTATCGACGCTTAATAATAACGTCAAGAATACTAAATGTTAAAGTAAAGACGCTAAGAAAAGCGTCGTTTAAAACATATTTTGTTGTCGTGTGCACATCACACTCAATCACAATTTAATTATCAAGAGTATTTGTTAGTGGTTAGGTGTTCAGATGCATATTATGAGGTCGGGGATTCGAAATTCTGTATAAAATTCAAGTTTAAATTTCGTCTCTTCTTATTCTGATTAATTTATATAGATAATCTGTGGTAGTTTTTTGATTGGCAAATTTTTTTTTCATTTTTTTTTAAAAAAGAATGGAAACAGGTCAGCCCAAAAGGGCTAACCAAGGTGTTAATATTGAAAGATTAAAAATAATACAAGATTTTAAACAAACAGTACATAATAGCATCTAAAATTACAAACTGAAGAGACACAAAGTGATCACGTCAAAGATGAAATATCGATATCAACGATTAGCATGCGAATACGGCTAACGGTGGAGAGGGGAGTAGAGCAAGTGTTGTCAAAGATGCGACGATTCCGCTCAGACCAGATGGACCAAGCGAAGCAACTGAAGATGGTGTTCCCAAGCTTTCAAATATCCTTAGGTAAGTGAGATGACCGCATTGCCCAAGAGTCTCCAAGTCCCAAAGAAGATGGTGGGGGCTCCATTGGTTTACTTCTTTCTCATCAAGTATCATACTCTTGTTTGTATGTATGAATATCTTATTAGATATATTTTTTTAATTTATTTTGAAAACTTGTACATTTGATAGATAAAGAGCGCACAAATATCTAGAATTGAATATTCTACTAGGGATTCAAATTATTTTTTCAAATAAAGTAAATTATCTCATAAGTAATTATATTATCATACCAAAAATATAAATATCAAAATTTTTCTAGGAGTAAAAATATAACTCCTTTCTTATACTAATACTAGAAAATTCTCACATCGAATAGCTAGGTTATTCTTGAATAATTTACTCTATTGTCCAAACATAGCCTAATGTTTTACTTTACTAGCTTATAATTTATTTGTGTTTTATTATGAAAGTTTATTATTAAATAGGATAATAAAATAATAATATATTTTACAAATCACTAAAATGGCTTAGTGTAATTTATAACCTTGTAAGGTTTTTTTTTTTTTTTCATTTTGTTTTCTTTAAATCTTTATATTTTGACATCTCATATAACAATATATAATACTTTCAGAATTATTAAATCAAAAAATAATAGAATAAATAAAAATATGATAAATTATACGGAGCAAATCAATTTTTTTATTTTTTATTTTAATTTAGATTGTTTTTTAGTGTTCCTATAAAAATTTGTGTTGATGTGATGGTCATGTCAAAGTGATTTATTGTGAGCCAACCAATTTAAAGGCTAAAATGGACTAAATTAAGATATTATTGTTTTGGTCGGATCTATCTCTATCACCTTTATTTATTTTCCCGGAAGAGTCCACTTCAAATGGAGCCCCCAAGTGGTTGGGTATTTTAAAAAAAAATTTAGACAAAAAAAAAGCTTTTTCACACCACAAATAATAATAATAATAATAATACTAATAATAATAGAGTAGAGATAAAAATTAGTTAGATGTATATGAATAGTATAGCAAGAGCCGACATCGAAGGATAAAAAAGTAACGTCCTTATAAACGCTTGGTTATTAAAAGCCAGTTATTTCTATGGTAAGTTTTTTGATAACTTTAGCTTTAAACTTTTAAGAGATTGATAGGCCATGCCTTCTTGCTTTGTACTCACGTTAGAAATCAAAATTAAACGAGCTTTTATTCTATTACCGTACGAGATTTATATTCTTATTGAGCTTATCTTCAGAATATCTGCGTTATTTTTTAACAAATGTGCTATCCAAGCTAAACTCTCAACATGACAATGTCTTTTGTTTGAATCGGCCCGCGGGGACTGGCCTTGTGACTAGAATGAGAGGTGGGATTATGCTTCCGAATCACGGAATAAGTAAAATAACGTTCAAAATAGTGTCACATGCGCTCGCAGAGCCGGCTCCAATTTATCCTACACCTCTTAAGTTATTTCACAAAATCGGACTAAAGTCAAGTTTAACAGGGTCTTTTTTTTTTTTTTTTTTTTTGCTGATTCCGTTAAATTCGTTTCCTTGGCTGTGGTTTCGTTAGACCCCAATGGTTGAGTATTTAAAAAAAAAGTCAAAAAAAGAGCTTTAAAGAGATTCACACTACAAAATAATAGTAATCTATATCTATACCTATCCATTATTCATCATAAACTTTGCTACATGGCAAAGTCTCCTTCATCCTTACCTTCCTTTTCCATTCTTACTTTCTTCTTAATTCTTAATGATCAAATTATAACTCCACATGATGTTTCGTCTTCCCACATATCTATTTCTTAATTAATATGTCCACATTCATTGTCATCTAAACAAATCAATTTTATAAAAAGTTACAATAAAATAAGATATGTGTTACCGTGCTTAAAAAGGAACTCAAAACTGATAATGACGGTGAATGAGAAGTGAAGATCAAGATCCGTCTTTCCAATATCGGCAGCACAATTAAAGTGCGTATGAAGTAGTGTTCTATTGCTTCTTTTTTTTAATTATTATTGCATGTATTTTATTTGCTCAAATTATAAATTTTGCTATATCTATTTCATATCTTTTATTTGTATTTATTGATTTTTCATGACAAGTGAAATTTTTTAAAAATATTTTATTTTCTCAATCTTCTATCTTTTATAATATTAGACCGTCGCAATGCGCGGGTAACTTCACTGTAATAATAATAATAGAGCAGGGATAAAAATTGGTCAGATATGAATGAGATAGTTGCCCATATTTTTATGTCAGTTTTGAATTCGAATTTAAATATTAGCCGGATACTAAAATTTAGATCCATAGCCGATCAAAATGGATTCAAATACGGTTCGGATATCAGACGGATACAAATATGAATCGAATGTTTAATAAATGGGGCAATTGCCTATATACCCCTGAAAAGTTTCCGGTTTTCTGATTTACCCCTCCTAGAAGGCTAATATTGAAAATACCCTTCTTATGTTCCAAGTTCTTTCTAATTTACCCCTGCGGTTAAATTCCGTTAATGAGGTGCTAACAGTTGCCGTTATCCCTGCAAAATTACCATTTTGCCCATTCCAATATACCCTCGTACCGTAGCTTACTTTTCTTATATGCCCTCCATGCAGCCAATAATATTCTTATTTGCCCTTAATATATCAAATTCGTTTTCTATTTACCCTCCAACGGTCATTTTAACGAACCTTTTTTTCTAACATTATAAAAGCACATACATGGCTCAAAAACAAGCCAAACTCACTTCTCTATCTATTAGCCTTTTTTTCCTCTTATTTGTCTCCCTTCTAGCCATAATGAGCCATCTGAGTGAGAGATCTCGCATCAACTCCTAACGCACAAATCCGTGTGCGATCGGAAGATCTTGCGAATATGGGTATCGAAGCAGCCAACAAGCCAAGGACGTCGATTCTACCGTTGCCCAAATTGGGGGTAAGATAAGCTATTGTATACAGATCTTGTAGAATAAGCTATTGTATGTTATAAAAATTTTATTTTTCTCTTTGCAGGTTGAAGGAGTTGGACATTGCAATTACTTTTTATGGACTGACGACGTGCAACACAACACTTTAGATCTAAAATATCAGTTAAAAGCAATTGGAGAAGCCACTGAGCAAAAAATTCAAAGAATGGAAGTGAAAGTTCTATTTTGGCTTAAATTACTTTTCTGTATTGTAATTCTTGATATACTGATAAGGGTAGTATTTTAGATATGATGAATGGGCTATATAGTACAGGGAGTACTATATAATTATCATGTAATTGTGTTTGTATGTAATTGTGTTTGTTTACCGGATGCAATTGCAAACACTGTATCTCTGTTAAAGAAGTATTTATATAGTCTGTCTTATTTAAGCTCTAAACAGATTTGCAATTACTTGGATTACATCATAGCAGATACAATTACTCATATACCAACAATTCCATCAACATCCAAAAATAAAGGAAAGTCATCATGAATACTTCACAATATTCAAGCTCAAAAATATAAGTCACCACATCCAAAAAATTACAGGCCATCATCATCCAAAATTACAGGCCATCATCATCCAAAAATTTACAGGCCATCATCATCCATCATCATCCACCATCATCCAAAAATAAATAGGATCATCATCATCCAAAACATAACACAGCATTAAGCATTCTTTACATCAATCGACTCTCAACCTACCAATCTACTTGCATCAATGCTAGAAATAGTTAAACCCTGTTGAGAATGTCGCAATCTATCATGAAATACTCCTTGCTGTTGTGATGTTTCTGCTGCAGCTTGAGAATCTACCTCCCGCTGCTGCGATCCGCTAATTTTCCTTCTTTTGTTCCTAAACATGAAGTTTAAAGTGAGTAAATTTAGCACTTAAGACTAAGAAGATATATTACTTTGAAAATATTGTACTTAAAGTGAGTAAATAGATTACCTTGAAGATGCAGTATTGCCCCTTTGCTGCGGTACTGTCCCTGCTGCTACATCTTGAGCTAGCTCTCGCTGCGATCCACTACTTCTCTTCCTTTTCTTACTGAAATCAAAGTTTAAAGGCATTACTTATATAAAACAACAGTATAAGAATGAAAGAGAAGATAATAGCTTAGATGGAAAGATGTAGCAGCAGGTAATAACCCTTTTTGCTGCTGTGATATCGATGCTGCCGCATGTTTAGAACTGTGCTCTTGTTGTTGCGATCCACTAGTTGTTCTTCTTTTTTTGTTGAAAAAAAGTTCACAATTACTATATCTAGATATTCAAACTACTGAAGGATCTGAAGGCTAAGATTTTAGATTGAAAGATGAGATATACCTACTACTGGAACCTGCTGCTGGAACTGTATTCTTATAAGTTCTTGCATGATGGCCAAAACCACCACATCTAGCACATTTGTGTTTTCTCTTAATCAACTCTCCCGATCCCCTTATTCTCTTTTTTCGTGGCCTGCCAGCAGGTCTTGCTAATATAGGTGGCAATACACTAAAACCTATATCACTCTTTTCCATTCCTCTTGGCAGCAACGCTTAATGTTTAATGAATAGGCATCTCGATACCTCTCCACGAAGTATGATGATGCATAATCTTCAACATTGAGTTTCATCTTAGCTATAAAAGCAATTGCATGTACAGGGCAATCCAGGAGACTTGCCATCTTCTACATGTGCATGTCCTCTCATCCAACCTTACATCACATCTTGAATTAGGCCCTTCTATCTCCGCTTGCTCATCACTACACCTTAAGACTTTATAATTTCCAAGTTCCTATAGCACAAGACCAGTTTGTAAGTTTACATGTTTACTTTAGAAATAATTAATAGTAAGAAACAACAAGCAGATTTTTATATTTACCTTGGTCAAATTGTTGATATGCTTAGTTGCCCCGGGTACAAGCTTTGTTGACCAATTTGCTGCATCCATTCTTCTTTTGTTCATCATAATCATTATTTTCTGCCTTATGGCATCCATCATATCTATCACTGGTCTATTCCTTTCTTTACTGATCCAAGAATTAAAAGTCTCAGATATATTATTGGTTTCTTGTTCGCACTTAGCATTTGTTCCAAATAAAGAGCGACTCCATACATGACCATGATTTTCCCTTAAGTAATCAATCACTCTACTATCTCCCAGCAGCACTCTTTCTATATGGTATTGAAATGCTGTACTTGTATATGCCCTAGTCGCTCCCCATAGATGTCTCTTCCAAATATCTCCTCGAAATCGTTTCTTGAAGTTACTATATAAGTGACGCATGCATTCACGATGTTCAGCAGTAGGATAGACAGCTAGAAGGGCCTTATCTAAGCCTTTTTGCCTATCACTGGATAGAACCAGCCCATTAGGACAACCTATAGCTTCCTTGAGAGCTACGAGGAACCATTCCCAACTTTCTGCATTTTCTGACTCAACCACACCATATGCAACTGGAAACATTGAGTTGTTTCCATCCAATGCAATTGCGGAAACAATAATCCCTTTGAATTTACCCTTTAGATGAGCTCCATCTAAACCGATATATGGCCTACACCCTCTTAGAAAACCTTGAATACTAGCCCCAAAAGCAATGAACATTCGCTGAAAATGTTGTTTACCTTCCAACTCTATCAATTTAATCTGTGTAAGACTTCCTTCATTTCTTCTTCTAATCTCATCACAAAAATCAAAAACTCTTAAGAATGATAGATCCCACTTTCCATGTAATTGGGTCATAGCTCCTTACCCTTCCATACCCTTAAATAGGGCAACTCCAACCTTCCATATTGCTCTTTAAGTCTTCTAGATAAATCACTCATGTATATCACCTTCATTTTTTAGCCAATTAAGTATTCTTTCTGCAACCCATCCTTTTGTAGCATTCTTGTTTCCACACCTATTGACAACTTCACACGAATGCTCTGATTGGAGAGTTTTGATCTATCAACACAATAGATTGAAAGGAATAATTAGAGTAAAATACTATTAGACATAGTAGCAAATACAATTTACTTATTTACCTGAAAGGTAGCTTCTCCTCGAATCCTTGCTGCATGTATTCTCCACCCACAACCTTGTTGAGTACATCTTGCACTAACTCTAGATTGATCACTTTTAATAATCTTGAATTGGAATTGATTTTGGACAGCGAATTGATGAAGGGCACTTCTAAATGAATTTACATCAGGATACTTCACACCATAGTCCACAATGGGATTTTCAATGTCATAAACTAACTCATCCTCATCTGAGTCAGTTTCAGTGGAACTAAACACTAAATTTTGTTCAACATTTTCAGTAAAGGATACTTCAGATTCCGCCACTCACTCGAGATGCACCTTCATTTACTCCTCGCCTACATCTTCATCTACTCCCTCGCTACACCTTTATCTACTCCCTCAGCCACACCTTCATCTCCAACACCTTCATCTACAGCATCATAATCAACCTCTATATGATCTCCACCTTCATCTTCTTCAACACCATATTCTTCCTCAACTACACCTTCATCTCCAACAACATCTTCAACACCATTATAATCGATCTTCATCTTCATCTTCATCTTCATCTCCAATATTATCTTCTTCCACAGCCTACTTTCTCATTTCTATGAGGATCTTCTTCTCACTAGATTCTCATTTCTAACATCATCTTGAACTTCAACTTCACCCTCAACTACACCCTCAACTACACCCTCAACAAAATCCTCAACATTGAAATTAAAAGGAATGCCATCTAACTAATAGTAACAAATATTTCTATCTCTCGTACCATCCGTGAATTGCTCTAACATATCATGAAAATCACTTTCATCTTTAATATCGATAAATTTTTGAGCTTCTCCTTTTGTCTTCTTTGATTTATAAGCTACTCTCACATATTCTCGTTTCTCCCCAATCCCACATTTTTTTGATATCTTCAAAGAACTCTTTTAAAGTATATGTATCACTAAGCACTGTGTAGCAAGTTTGCATTCCATACACATATTTTCTGCCTAACTTTGTCTTTACTGGTTTAAACACCCCCCATACATAACTTTCAATCTAAAATCTGGTGCCATGCTGAAATTGCAAATCAACAACTAGATTTAATTGCAAATCAACATCTATATTTAAATGAATTTCGATGCAATAAGTTAATTATAAAATGACAATGAGCTTAATTTATATAGAAGATTAAAAAATCATAGATATAAATAATTACAAAATTTCATGAATCTTACCTTTTGTAGACCCTGATCTCCTTCAAACGAGCTAAAAGTTTCGGATATTCCAAAACCCTACTTCATTCATAGAATAAAATGAAAAGAAGTTAATTTTTATATAACAGATTAAAACCCTAGATGTAAAAAATTACAAAAATGACTTTTTACTTTACCTAGAAAGTTGTAAGAACACAATGTAGATCATGATATCTTTCAAACAGAGTATATTTTTCGGATTACAAAACCCTAAAAATAGAAAAGATGGTGAAGGTGAAGCTCGACGGAGACATCAGAGACAGCGAAGAAGAAGGAGAAAACAGCGGAGAAGAGAGAAGGAGGAAGTACCTTTTTGCGTCGAAGAAGGAGAAAACAGAGGAGAAGGAAGTGTTTCGTCTCCAACAGAGCTTCGCCTAGGTTGAAGGTGGTTGCGGATGGGGGCAGGTCGTGCGAATGAGAAGAAAGATGGGAGGGAGATAGAGAAAGGATAACTTAAGGGATTAGGATAATAAGATAGGGGCAAAATAGGTATTTTAGATAGTTTTAACTCAAGTATTCATTTAACCCATGTTTAACCCGAGTTAAACTAACAGGGGGTAACCGCGAGGGTATTTTGAATAAACGGTGGAACCTATGAGGGGCATTTAAGAAAAAAAAAAAACGGGGGTAGATCAGATATATCCAGACGCATGAGGGGTATATAGGCAATTATCCCTTAATAAATATATTTAACTAAAAGAAAAAAAAATACCATTATATATATATAGAAAGTTTCTAAATCTTTAAATTTTAAAAAAAATATAAAATGAGAAATTTTTAAAAATAATGTTACATATGGCATCAAAAGTTATATTAATATTAAAAAAAATAGTAAAATCAGTATCGGATTCGAAAAATTCAAATCTGAATCTAACTTAAAATTCGAATAGAATACTAAAATTTTAATCCACATATGATGATTTTCGACACTACAATAAAAACGGTCTATTGCGACACTCTTAATTATAGGTACATGTCAAAAAAAGTACTACGAGCTAAATTACCGACACTTTTAAAAAGTGTTGCTATATGTGGGGTCGCTAGGTATATAGTGACAGTTAAAGAGTGTCGCTATAGCCTAAAAGTCTGCTAATTTATCAACACTTATTTAAGCATTTAGCAACCGTCGAAACTCTATCTCGTTGGCTGTGATGGCGGAGGAGGACGACAGGGAATGGCTCTTCGTCTAGAATTTCAGTGGATTGAGTAAAGAGAGAAGGGAAGATGATAATCGATTTTACGGTTTTTTTCTTTTCTGTTTGTAGGGCCAAATGAGCGGGCGTAGTGGGTTGAGTAGAATAATCTTTTATTTTTTGTTGATTGGGCTTATATTTAAGCATTAGTAGACTTTTTTTAAAGTTTTAGTATAAATGGAACACTTACTAAAAAGTGTTTTAAATATATGTCTCCATAATCTAATTATGTTGTAGTGCGAATTTGAAGTCGGATTGGATCGCATAATATCTTATCCATTTTCACCACCAGTTGAGAGTAGGTCACAATTTAATATGTACGGATTATTGATGATGATGATACATATTATAAGTGGGTGTCGCTTCAAGTAGAGTTAAGGGAAAAAAAAAAAAAACTAAGAATTAAAAGGGAAAATTTTCTTTGTTATGTAGACAAAATTAGGTTTTATAATATTAAATAATTTTTTTTTCTTGCTATTTTAATTCAATCGGAGGTTAACTTCACTAATCCTATTTGACCATGCTCGATCAATTCGCCTTTTTTTATGGCTTCTAGTTGGAAAAATACTTTAGTTTCCAATATATTGAGAGAGAAAAATAGTATATTATTTGTTTTATTTTCTTTTATAAATTTAAATATAAAATAAATGCTCTATTAACTATAGTTAGTTAATTCGCGAATTATTTGTGAATTTTTTAAAATTCGAATAAAACAGTCTGGATGCGATTTATTCTCAAAAGAAAAAACAGAATAAAACATAAATTTTTAGGTTAGATTTATTATTCGCGAATATTAGCGTATGCCGCAGTACTATTCGGCGAAAAAAACACTTAGAATTTTTAGATAAAATTTCTTAATTTTTTTATTATTCGCAAATTATTGCCGAATCATTCATTCACGAATTTTCTCAAAACTTTATAAAATTTTGAAATATCTGGATCGTGAAAAAGATAAAGATGGAGATGACAAGAAATTTTGTTATTGCTTTTCTTTTTTTTTTACTTAATCTACTTTATTTTGTAACTCTCTGTTTTTATATTCTTAAGTATTTATAACTATTTACGCCAGCAGAATATATAGATCCAGAGAAAGCTAGTGGCCTGGAATGCTTTTGGAAGCACGGAGCCCTCCGTGCTTCTACTTTATTTCTGATGTTCAGATTTTCAACGATCGGCTCCGTTAGAGTTGATCTAGAGTATTTGAAGTATCTAAAAAATAAATTTTGTTATTTTTCGATATCATTTGCCTAGTGATCGAAGGGGCTTAAAATCAATAATTTTAATGGCCGTGGTGAGCCGTTTGCAAGTTTAACGGTGTAGAAATATCCAAATCACATGAAATTTTGATAGAAATTTTTTTATACCATATAAAACAAGATCAATAATTTTGATCTAAAATTTTAATGTCATATCATCATATTTGGTAAGATTTTTATTTTCAGCCGTTGATTTTGAGCTCCTTTGATCACCAGGCAAATGATATCGAAAAATCACAAAATTTATTTTCTAGATACTTCAAATACTCTAGATCAAGTCTAACAGAGCCGATCGTCGATTCGAAAGTCCGAACATAGAAAACAAAGTGGAAGCACGGAACACTCCGTGCTTTCAGAAGCATACCAGATGCACTCAGAAAGATATTTAATTTAATAGCCGAATTTTTTATCCTAAAATTTTAATTGATGAATGTATAATTTTCGTATAAATCACGTATCCGGATAATTAACGAACTCGTCTTTTTGAGTCGTACTGTATTCGTATCGAATTTTTGTCGGTCGAATCCGAATGAAGTAACTATGATGATGTTAACGAGACTTTGCGGAGGAGCTCCTTAATAGAAAAGGCAATCCAGAATAAATGAAAAGGACTTGGGTAGATGCTACAAATCTGTCGGTGTAGAAAAGAAATGAAAGGTCTCTTTCCTGCAGCCTGAGAGTCATTGTCTTTCCCTTTCTGTGCAGCTAACCACACCCAACACAACCTGTGCAGAGGTGAAAGTTTTAATTAATTGTCTACACATATATGCTTCTTTTTTTCTTTTTTTTTTTTCTTTTTTTTATTTAATCTGTTCCATCCATGTTCCAGCTGGTTTGCTACAGCTAAAATCTTTGATTGATCATTATCATGAGTCCTTAATTAGGTATGTAGCAGGTAACACCATTTCATTTGGCTTTATGCTGAATATGAATACTAAAAATATCATGTTTTCGTATTAGTGAAGTGGAAACTGTTGATCACTTGTTCACGTACGGCCTGTGTCATGTGCGGGACTGAAGTGGAAACAGTTGATCACTTGTTCACTGTTTGCGTATTTGCTAAATTCATATTAGTGATGGCCGTGGAGGGTGTTCAGTCTACGGACTTGGGAGTTGACGTTAATTCGATCTGGGATAGGTGGATGGGTTGGAAAACTTCGCAATCTTTGTGTAATAAGCTCCCGAAACTAGTAGCATGTTGGTGGGTCATCTGAGAGAGTAGAAATGATACGATCTTTAGAACGATCCAGCTGGACCCATTGATAGCAGTTCGCAAAGTTAAACAGTTGTCGAATATTTGGAAATATCGACTTTTGGCTAATTGACACTTTCATGAGCTGTAGTTTAGTGTTTTTTTTTTTTTTTTTTCCCACCCTCCTAGAGGTCTTGGTTGCCTCACCCCTGTAGCCTAATTCATCTTTTCAATGAATGAAGCGGGTAGCATGCTATCTTTTTCTCAAAAAAAAAAAAAATCATGTTTTCGTGGCTTAAGCTTTTGAAGAATCATAGTCATTTTATATAATTTAATATGACATCAAAACATGCATTACAGCATAATTAGATTATAGAGACACATTTTTGAGACACTTTTGTATAGGTATTTTATTTATGAGCAATGCTCCTATACACCAAACAAATCTTAGCCCTAAATTTTTTTTAAATAAACAGTAGTGATGCATCCTTTATAAAGGGGTGACCGGCTCTTGATGTCATCAGTACCGGTCACCCCACTTACCGAAGGAAAAAACTTCCTAATTACATGGAGTTGCATTGAGGGTATTTTCGTAAATTCCCATCTTCATACCAAACCATCTTTGTAAATTCAAAATATTCCATCTTTATCGATTATTATCCTTCAATATTTCTTCTTTGTATAATTATCTTTTCTAAATTAGATTTTCTTTACTAATGAATTATATTCAAATTCAAAATATAGATGCATTATTTAAAGGATTTAGTCTATCAGTTATTCCCGAGCTCGACTTGAACGAGAGCTAGAAAGTTTAGCCAATTTTAAATTTATTTGTACAATTTGAGTATTAAATAAAAATTTAAATCTATCGCAAATTTAAATTTTTGTTGCATCCAAAATAATTTTCAAATATAAAATATTGCAAATAACAAGTTATATTATGCAATCTCTTAGTAATAGAATATGAAATATTGTCCCCAAGTGAATGTTTAAAAAAATTTGAATTTGACCTCGTGATCAATAGTTATAAGTAATTAAGTTCATTCCCTTAATTAAAATAAATTAAACTTTTATGATCTTCACAAGTTCCAGTATTAATTACACAATTTCTTCTCAAATCATGAGAAATGTAATACTTTGGTCGACTAACTTTAGTAAATTGTAATTTCAAACTAAATCTTTTTATTATCGCATTGAGTCTAATGGTCCAATTTAGATAGCCAAATTATGATTTGACATTGATGTGGTAGTGATGTAGCATTTTAACCATTCTCATACCATCAACTATAATAGTCCCATGCATCACAATTGTATCATCAACACATTATTAATCTATCAGTTAAATTGGATTGTAAAACGTGAATGCAATAAACTATAAAGTTCGAGACAAAAATCTTAATAAATTAAAGTTGGGTGATCAAAACTAAAATTCAATTAGAAAGAATGTAATTTATCGATATTCAAATTTATAATTTAAGATTAATTTTCAAAGATAGAAACTTTTAGTTTAAATAAATAATAAAATTTATTTTTCAACTATAATATAAATTAAATCTAAATTTTAATTTTAATTTTGATAAATATTTTTGAACTTTAATGATGTTTTCACTATCGAACAAACAATTTGAATTTAATTTAAAAAATAGAAATATTTTGTTTAAATAAATAACAAAAGTTAGCTTTATACATACAGTATGACCTAAAATTTAAAATAGGTCAACATATTTAAACTTTCATGGTATTTTAATATTAAATTAACAATTTGAATTGACATGTACTACTCATTTAAATATATATTTTTTTCTAAAAATTAAATTTTAATTTAAATTTGAATTTACTGTATATAGTTATAAAGTTTAAGCTCAAGTTAAATTTTAAATTCAATCTATGAAGATTTCTTACTTATCAAATTAGCCATATCTAATTTGGTAAGTAACAAATTTAAAGGATAAAATAAATATTTGTTGAATGTTATCTAATTTGGTAATTGGTTAGTATTTATTTTCCAATATTGTCTTTACTATTGATTTTGGTTGGTAACCTGATGTGTAGGTTACTATTTTGTAAAAGTCAATATTGATCTGGTGTATTGAAGCATTTCTCTTTATTTATACCAAAATTTTTATAAAAAATCTATTAAGGCTTAAATATAAGGAATATAAAGCCAAATCTCAATCAATCAAAAATAAAAAGTTTCTCTACTCAACCAACCGTGTCTAATCCACTCGACCCGATTGTAAATAGAAAAAAAAAGAAAAAGAAAAAGAAAAATTGATTATCATCTCCCCTTCTCTTCCTCCTCCGCTGCCGCAGCCGACGAGATAATTAAGGTTCCGACGACTAGAATTCTGCAGCGAGGATCTCGTAGGGATCGTAAAGGATTACGATCGCCACGTGTCTCTCCGTCACAGGTCGATGGAGGAATAAATGTCAAACATTAAAGTGACCCTATATATAGCGACCACATGTATATGATTCACATACACATTCATGGTTTTGAGCTTAGAAGTGAGAAAAACCGCTGAATATAAATATTAAAAATATTATTTTCTGGCAGCTAAAGCTGTTTTTAGAGAATAATGATTGTTTTATTTAATTTAACCCTTTAAACTACTAATTTTCATGTTTTTCTATTATTTTAATTGGATGTTTGTTTTCTCCTTTCTTGCTTGATAAACGTTTGGCAATAAAAAAATCGTATGATTTTTGCTGTGATAAGAAAAAGAAAAAGAAGAAAATTTGAGTTCCAAAAGTAGAAGTTTTAATTTGAACTTCTTGCTTTCGCTGGGAGGCAAAGATGTGCTACGCATATTTGTTTGGGTATAACTGCATTTTTCAAAGACAATTAATCACATAAATATTTTAGATCTTCAAAGAAATTAAAGATCCTAAAGTGTTTTAAAACTATCTCATTGTTGATCACTATATATATCTAACCAATTGTATGCAGGAATTAATGTTCATGGGAGAAGCACATCCTGAAGAAAAATATTTTCAGAAACTCCAGTAATTAAGATAAAAAAAGCTCTATAATTTAACATGGAGTACTGAAAAGTGCCTTAATCATAGAGGTATTCAAAGTTCCAAGTTCCTATTTCAGATCTAATGAGCAGTGTTATCAAATATATTTATTTTAAAATTTAATAAAAGAGAGGATAGATCCAATTGACACACAAGTCAAACACATGCATTGTGATGCCTTTTTATATCAAGACACATGCATCACTTGTACCTTAGGTACAATGGCTCAATAATAATAATAATAATAGTGGTGGATCTACCACTTTTAAGAGGCTATTTATAAAATGGCACATCATTAGAAACCAACCCTACATGCTTGCATGATTGGTAGATCCCCTTATATAACTTTTCTACATCCAAACAACTTCACTGTGTACACCATGGAGTAGTCACCAGCTCAATGTATAGAATCCAACTATCTATACAAAATATATAATCTCCTGTAATGTTCAGCTGTTAATGTAAACACACCAATAATTCCATATCGGACGTTCAAAAAATAATTACGATTAGAATACATAAGACCTCACGTGCTAGTAATAATATATATAACTAAGTTTAAGTATTTTGGACGTCGAATCATTATAATTAGTACCAGAGTCAAATACCAGCCGTAAGTGTGAGAGCTAAGTGCTATACGGAACAAAATCGGTTTAGTGGGAGCCACCTTTAGAATTAGAGTTTGTAACGCCCTAATAATCTCACATCGAATAGAAAAATAATTATAATTAGAATATATAAGGACTCATATATTAATTATAATAATAATTGAGCTTAAGTATTTTGGACCGGTCGTGGTTTGAGTCTAATGAGTTATTATTGCTAGTGGGTCGGATCGTTATAGTTAATACCCTTTTTCATTCACTTGTCTTTTTAGGAGAGGAAGGGGAAGTTATTATTATAAGTGGGTTGGATCGTTATAATTAATACCTTTTTTTCATTCACTTGTTTCTTTAGGTGGGGATGTGTATGTGTTGTGTGTGTGAGAAAAATAGAGAGAGATTTCACTTTATATCTTTTTGTGTGTGTTTGCGTGTGTAAGAGTATTAAATATAAATATTGAAAAAAAATTTTATTCTTTGACAATGTAATTTTTTTTTACAAAAAACATATTTTATATTATTTAACAAGAGAGAGTTTTCACTTATGTTTTTAGCGTATGCAATGAGAGAGAGAGAGAGATTTCACATTATCTCTTTTTGTGTGCCTATGTATGTGTGCGCGCGTGCAAGAGTACTGAATATAAATATTAAAAAAAATCAGGACGAAATAAAATATTTTAAAAAATTTATTTTATGTTATTTTAACAAGAGTGAGATATTTTATTTGTCTTTTTGCGTATGTAACGTGTGCGAGAGGGGGAGAGAGAGAGAGATTCTTAATATATTCGTGGAAAGAAACAGAGAATTATTAATGTCATGTTAGAGTTCTCAGAAGAATATAGAACTTGCCAACTTGCAGAATCTAACCGAGGAGGCAGAGATCCTACAATCCGGAGGCTGTAGGAATTTCAAAATTTTGTAAAAGAGCCCAATATAAGAGAGGAATATATATATATAGAGTAGAAATTTCTTGTCTATTAAAAGCACGATCTTGTGCTCCTAAGTTTTTAACCATCCATCAATTTGATGGATGGTTAAGGTGAAGAGAGAAGAGAAATTGATGAGATATTCAAAAAAATGAAAAATTAAGAACCTTAATTTCTCTCCAAATTCTCTTCTCTCTCACATTAACCATCCATCAAAATTGATAGATGGTTAGAAACTTAGGAGCACAAGGGTCATTTGTTTTATTAATAGACAATTCTACTCTCTCTCTCTCTCTATATATATATATATATAGAACTAGATTACTATGCTACTAATAGCACAAAGTCATTGGTGTTACCAAGTTTTTGGACATTGGATTAAGAGATGTGCGGTTAGGATGATGTGGGCCTCCTAGGATTAAGTGGATGGTTGGTCGAATAGTATGATCTAACGGGTGAAAATCATCAAAGGGGTGGATCTAACGGTGGAAAACTTGGTAGCCGAGTGCTTCGTGCTATTGATAGCATAGGAAATGACTCACTCTCTCTCTCTCTCTCTCTCTCTCTCTCTCTCTCTCTCTCTCTCTCTATATATATATATATATATATATATATATATATATATATATATATTATATGAGTTGAGCTAGAATACTTTCAAAAGCACCATTGAGGTGGTGATTTTGAGTTTTTAACCATTGGATGGGGAGATGTAAGGTTGAGATGATGGTGGTAGGTGGTGGTTGATGGAATAGGTGGTGGTAGGTGGAATAGTGTTAGATCTAAAGGCTATTAGTACTCAAAAAAGTAGATCCAATGGCTAGAAACTTAAAAGCACCAAAAGTTAGGTGCTTAAAAGTATTCTAGCTCAATTATATATATATATATATATATATATATATATATATATATATATATATATATATATATATATAGTAGCCATGGCCTATATAGGGCTCCAATACTCATAATAGTATAGTAGTCATGGCCTATATAGTAGCCATGGCGTATTTTCTAGAAGTTTCAAATACTCTAGATCATATTTAACGGAGTGGATCGTCGATTTAGAAGCTTCACCATAAAAAACAACTAATGAGTAGTAGGGCTCCAATACTTATAGTAGCCATGGTTTTATATATATATATAATCATGGCTACTATATTATATTGAATACAGATTTTGTGAAAGACGGCGGACGATCAGACTATAATAAAAGTATAAAGATCACGATAATATATATATATATATATATATATATATATATATATATATATATATATATATATATATATATATATATATATATATATATATATATATATATATAGAGAGAGAGAGAGAGAGAGAGAGAGAGAGAGAGAGAATTGAGCTCCTATGCTTTTAAAAGTACCAAGTTATTGGTGCTTGTAAGTTTTTAGCCCTTGGATTACTAGATGTGCGGTTAGGATGATGTGGTCCCCCTTGGGTTAAGTGGTTGGTTGGTTGAATAGTATAATCTAATGGATGAAAATGATCAAAGTTGTAGATCTAACGGTAAAAAATTCACAAGCACCAAGTGCACGATGCTTTGACAAGCACAATAGTGGACTCTAGGCTACTATATTATTATGAGTATTGGAGCCCTCGTACTTATGAGTACGAGGACGATCGCACTCATAATAGTATAGTAGCTATGGATATATATATATATATATATATATAGAGAGAGAGAGAGAGAGAGAGAGAGAGAGAGAGAGAGAGCGAGAGAGAGAGAGAGAGAATTGAGCTCCTATGCTTTTAAAAGTACCAAGTTATTGGTGCTTGTAAGTTTTTAGCCCTTGGATTACTAGATGTGCGGTTAGGATGATGTGGTCCCTCTTGGGTTAAGTGGTTGGTTGGTTGAATAGTATAATCTAACAGATGAAAATGATCAAAGTTGTAGATCTAACGGTAAAAAATTCACAAGCACCAAATGCCCGATGCTTTGACAAGCACAATAATTTGGACTCTATATATATATATAGTTCGGCCACTATGCTATCAATAGCATGAAGCACACGCCGTTAGATCCACCTCTTTAATTATTTTCACCGGTTAGATCATACTATTCAACCAATCACTTACTCAACCCTAGGGGCCCACATCATCCTAACCGCACATATCTCAATCCATGGTCGAAAACTTAGTAGTACCATGATTTGGTGCTATTAATAGCATAATAGCCTAGTTTTATATATATATTGTTGAGCTAGAATACTTTCAAAAGCACCATGATGATGGTATTTTTGAGTTTTTAGCCATGGGATGGAGAGATGTGAGGTTGAGATGATTGTGGTAAGTGGTGGTAGGTGGTGGTAGGTAGAATAGTGTTTGATCCAAGGGGTCTTAGTGATCAAGGAGTAGATCCAAAGGTTAAAAAATTAGAAGCACCAATGGGTTGGTACTTCTAAAAGCTAAAAGTATCCTAGCTCTACTATATATATATATATATATATATATATATATATATATATATATATATATATATATATATATAGTTTAGACTACTATCCTATTAATAGGATAGGAGCACTTGTCTATCAAGTTTTTAACCCTTGGATGAGAAATTGTATGGTTATGATAATATTAGTCGATTAGAGTTGAATGGTCCCCCTAGGGTTGAGTGGTCCCCACTGGGTTATAATATTTAATCTAATGGTTAGATATGATGAAAAGACTTGATCCAAGGCTAAAACTGATAGAATATGCTCCTAATCCTATTACTGTGGATAAAGAATGACTTCTCTCTCTCTCTCTCTCTCTCTCTCTCTCTCTCTCTCTCTCTCTCTCTCTCTCTCTCTCTCTCTATATATATATATATATATATGCTGTGGCTACTATACTCATATGAGTATAGAGCTCTCTGTACTCATAAGTTTTTAACCTTCGGATGAAAAAATGTGCGGTTAGGATGAGAGTGGTTACGGTTAGGTTGATAGTGGGGCCGTTAGGGTTGAGTGGGTGGTTGGTTGAATAGTATAATCTAACGGGTGAAAATGATTAAAGGGTAGATCTAATGGTAAAAAATTTATGAGTATAAACAGATCTGATCTATTAAGAGTACAACAGATCTATATCTCTCTCTCTCTCTCTCTCTCTCTCTCTCTCTATATATATATATATATATATATATATATATATATATATATATATATATATATATATATATATATGTATATATATAATTGAGCTAGAATACTTTTAGAAGTATTACCCCCATGGTGCTATTAAGTTTTTAGCTATTGGATCTACTCCTTGATTATTAATAGCCTTTGGATTAAACACTATTCTACCTACCACCATCATCTCAACCTCACATCTCTCCATCCAATGGCTAAAAACTCAATAGCACCACCCCAATGGTGCTATTGAAAGTATTCTAGCTCAACTCTCTCTCTCTCTCTCTCTCTCTCTCTCTCTCTCTCTCTCTATATATATATATATATATATATAGTAGAGTTAGAATACTTTTGGAAGTATCACCCCAATATCCCATTGGTGCTTTTAGGTTTCTATCCCTTAGATCTACTACTTGATTACTAATAGCCCTTGAATCAAACACTATTTCATCTACCACCACCTACCACCACCTACCACCATCATCGCAACCCTACAAAACTCCATCCAAAGGCTAAAAACACTAAAGCACCAACCTCATAATACTTTTAGAAGTATTCTAGCTCAACTCTCTCTCTCTCTCTCTATCTCTCTCTCTCTCTCTCTCTCTCTCTCTATATATATATATATATAATTGAGCTCCTATGCTTTTAAAAGTACCAAGTCATTTGTGCTTGTAAGTTTTTAGCCCTTGGATTAATAGATGTGCGGTTAGGATGATGTGGACCTCCTTGGGTTAAGTGGGTGTTTGGTTGAATAGTATAATCTAACGGATGAAAATGATCGAAGGTGTAGATCTAATGGTAAAAAACTCACAAGCACAAAGGGTTTGGTGCTTTTACAAGCACCATAGCCGGACTCTATATATACTAGAGCTACTATACTCTTATGAGTATAAGCTCCTTTATACTCATAAGTTTTCGACCGTTGGATGAAGAGATGTTCGGTTAAAAAAGTAGATTTGACGGCTGAAAACTTATGAGTACAAAAGGGCTCCGTTGCCACCTATTTATTTTTTATGATGAAGCCTCTAAATTGACAATCCGTACAGTTGAAAATGATCTATATCACTTGAAGTATTTTGAAATCATATTTCATACTTTTTAGATATTGTTCTGTTGTCCATCGAGTGGGCGTAAAAATGAATGACTGAAAATGAATATCTTCTAAAAAATAATGATAGAAATTTTGTAATCAAAATTGAGAGTACAGCTCTTGTTCTAAATAGTTTAAAAAATTTTCTAAACAAAATTTAATTCATTTGGCTAGTTTATACTGTTAAACGAGAAAGCGTCTCATATTTATCATTAAAATTGTAAATTTTGAAATCTTTTGAATATTAGGTCAATAATATTGAAAAGATTTAAAATTTGGTTTCTAGATACTTCAAACGGTATAAATCATGTTCAACAGTACCGATCATAGATTTAAAGGCTCCATTATCGAAAACAAATAGGTGGCAATAGAATCCGTTTACTACCAATAGCATTTCAGCTCAACTATATATACAATTTGGCTCGAATACAATTTTTGCTCAAGCAATAAAAGGTTTTGTTTTAGTAATCCAATCTTACTTAGAAAATAAATGAATAGTATTTGGGTTTTTTTTTGCTCACGAGTTCTCAACTCTTCGATGAAAAATTATATTGTTAGAATGATAGTGATTCCCTAAAATTTAGTAGTGGTCCCTAGGGTTGAAGCAGTGATCCTCTTAAGGATTAAGTGGGTGGTTAGTTGAATAGTATGATCTAAAGATTGAAATTGATCAGAAGGTAGATCTAACGGCTAAAAAATGGGTGACAAAAGAGCCCAAATACTATTAATAATATTCCGGTTCAACTCTCTCTCTCTCTCTCTCTCT
This sequence comes from Aechmea fasciata, assembly GCA_025177825.1. Classification (NCBI taxonomy): domain Eukaryota; kingdom Viridiplantae; phylum Streptophyta; class Magnoliopsida; order Poales; family Bromeliaceae; genus Aechmea; species Aechmea fasciata. The sequence goes on along the minus strand of CM045929.1, from coordinate 5,355,248 downwards.
CTCTCTCTCTCTCTCTCTCTCTATATATATATATATATATATATATATATATATATATATATATATATATATATATATATATAGTTGAGCTATAATACTTCTAAAAGCACAAGTAGGTGGTGCATGTGAGTTTTTAACCATTGGATGGAAAGAAGTAGGGTTGAGATGATGGTGGTGGGTGGTAGTAGGTGGAATAGTGTTTGATCAAAGGGGTATTAGTAATTAAGAAGTGGACCCAAGGGCTAGAAACTTAGAAGCACCAATGGGGAGAAGAAAGGACACAATATCAAGTGGGCCGTTAATGGGCCCATAATTTAATTGGGCTACACCAAGGAGCCTTTCCACGTGAACCGTTTCAAATAACTGGGCCGAACCGTTGCACTTGCACCATTTCCTGGCTCGGTCTAACAAAATCCGGTCCAATATTTGGGCCTTCATTTGTCGAAAACCCGGTCCATTATTAAGAGAAAAGTTCGGCGATACGAATCACCTCTCAAGAAGCAAAAGCACCGAGCCCTCGTATACATACCACAACCATCGCTCCCCTTCCTCTCGCTCTAGGGTTTTTGCGACGAGGAGAAAACCCTAGCGCCATGGACGGGGAAGACGAGTCCCTGGGCGCGGTGATGGTGGACGACCCCGCGTTCCCCAATGGCTCCGTCGGCTCCGACGCCGCGCGCGCCACCGCGGTGGGCGGCGGCGATCAGATGGACGTGGAGGCGTACGCGGCGCTCTACACGGGGCGCACGCGCGTGGCCCGGCTCCTATTCATCGCGGAGCGGTGCGGGAGCGAGGCGGTGCAGCTCGAGGCCCTCCGCATGGCCTACGACGAGGTCCGCAGGGGCGAGGACTCTCACCTCCATCGCGAGGTCTCCGCCAAGATCGCCGGGCGCCTTGGCCCTCAATACGTTATCGACCAGGCTTGGGCCGACTCCGTCGATCGCCGCGCAGAGCAGCGCAAGGAGAAGCTCGAGAACGAGCTCAATGGTTACAGGGTATATCCTCTTCCTTTGTTCTCTACCATTCCTATTGTTTCAACTTCATTGGTTAAGTATAAGTTTATAGTTTCTCCGAATCAAACATGTTGAATGCCCTATTTCCGGCTGTGTTTCTCACAGTCGATTTTGATTTGTTCAATCAAATGGAACAGTTTCGTAGTCTGAGAGTTTCCAATCAAACTAGGTTCTCGAGTTAAACGAATATAATTCACTAATTCTTTTAGGGTATGAAACCACCTCTGGACTCATTTTCGATCTGTTGTTCAGCATGTAGTTTTCATGCAACATGCAACACCTCTGTTGGCGGAATGCTAGTTCAAATTTAAAGCCCGAATTCAACGTAGCTCTAGGAGGGAAGAAATCGAAAGTATTCAGAAACGTTAAATTTTCTCGACAGATACATATCTTTCCTTATTCCTTAAGCTAGTTGTATTTAGAATCACTTTTGCTTGTTACGGAAGTAGTTATACTTTTGTTCTCAATATTAACTATTTTGCTCAAACTGCTATTTAGCATATTGGCCACTTACAGTTTTTGTATAGATGGCATAGTGGATATGGGAATGATTTTTTTTCATCTGAATCATTACCTCCATCGCTACTGAGTGCAGTTTTATAAGCTGTATATGAATGATTGTTTATATTCAGTTATTAATTGCCTTTTCAACTGTACTGTCTACTCCTAAATTTTTGACACTGAAGGGCAGAATGGTTACACAGAAATGTGAGATTTGCGTATTTTATATTTTTTATTTTATATTCTTCATTAGGTTGGTATTTTCAGTTTATGACTGATTAGTTAGATGTTGGTAGATGTTTCTTTTATCTCAACTGTCGTCTTAACTTACACTGCAGACAAACTTGATAAAAGAAAGCATCAGAATGGGTTACAACGATTTCGGCGACTTCTACTATGCTCATGGTCAACTTGGAGATGCTTTCAAGAGCTATGTCCGAACTCGCGATTATTGCACTACTTCTAAGCACATAATTCAGATGTGTTTGAATGTGATTCTTGTTAGTTTTGAGTTGGGCCAATTCATGCATGTCTCGAATTATGTCAGTAAAGCAGAACAAACTCCGGACTCTTTGGATGCTGTTACAATTGCAAAGCTACGATGTGCTGCAGGATTAGCCAACTTGGAAGCAAAGAAGTATAAGCTTGCTGCTCGCAAGGTTAGTCCCTACAGTTTTGAGTGCTTTATTGCTTCCTTAGGCTTTTATTTGAAATTTTCAATTAGTACTCTAAACATGATTATAATTTATTTTGGCACTAACACACATAGTTTGGTTGGTGGGGTATGGTTTTATTTATTTTATTTTATTTTATTTTTTTGTTCCTGAATATTTCTTGATTAATTATAGTTGCCTCTCAGGATAGGTAGCTGATTTTAAGCTCAGATAACATTGATGTAGAAAGAAGGCAACATCTGAACTATTTGAGTAGATTCAAGGCGCTAATTTAGGATGTGTGAAAGAATTCAATTTTCTGCATCAGTTCATTGCTCACTGGAGAAATAGAGGGGCAAATAAGAGAAATAGGGGGATTAATGAAAGAAATTGAGATGAAGAAACAAACAGAAGAAAGTTAAGCAGCTAAAAAATCCAGAAAACATTGATCTTTCTTTCTTTTTCAGCTAATAAACTAACTCTTTGAATCTTTTATTTATAGAAGGTAAATGACTCAAAAGGAGATTGTAAGGCACCTAAAATATGAAGCATGGATACTTCAAATTTCATGCCGTACCCGTATCGGATACGTATCGGATACCGATACGCGCCCGATACGTGTTCGATACGAGAATGAAGTATCCGACATTTTTAAAAAATAAAAAAATATCGGATACGGCTCGGATACGTGAGGGATACTGGGGGATACGGGGGGGGACACGGCCAAGTTCTTTTTTGGTTTAAAATGATCGAAACTTAAAATTTTTTTAAAAGCTCACGTCCAAACCTATTGGAAAGAAGGAAAAGAGTGAGAAAAACGCCAATTTATGTTCAATTTATCATTTCATTTATTTTTTTGCTCTTAAATGGTAGAAGGCGCTTATTCTCGTTCTATCTTCAGTTCTTCACACAGTATTTACTCTTCTTCGTCTAATTTGTCAACCTAGCATTAAGCAACAAAGGCTATAAAAAATATGATTTTTTTTTTCCTTCTCTATTAAATTGTTAGCATATTTTTTATTACTATTTTAATAATAGAACTAACAAAACAGACATATATATTGAATGGCTAATTATCTAGTTTGTGCGACTACATATTTATTGTTATCATTTAATCAAGTTGGATGATAGTTGGTTTAATACCTTTTGAATTACTATTTTATATGATAGATTGTTTTTCTTTATGAACATATAGAACAATTATACAAATTAATGCATATTAGAATATTTTTCTTAATAGTCCAGATATCTTGATTTTCTCAATATATCATTACATATAATCAACATATATTTAAATATATTTAGAATAATATTTTATTCAAGTATATTCTGCATATTGTATCCTAGAAATTTTAGAAATTGCCGTATCACCGTATCCTTATCGTGTCGTATCCGTATCTGTACAACATAGCATCTAAATTTTTTGAACCTATTGTATTTAGGTTTTTGTTTTCCCCCTCCCTTCAGGACTCTTATTTGTGTGGTACTTTTAGTAACTAGGTACATCAATTATTAAATGCTAAATCAGTTTATCGTTAACTTAGAATGGCCATACATTATTAGATGGTTACGCTATTATTCTCAATCATTAAGCTGGAAACGAGACCATCTTAATTTGATAAATTGTACTGTTTGTTTTTTTGACACTGGTCAATTTTGTATTTGTATTTGTTCAACATCCATGTATCGCAATCCATGTCGGACATCCGACGTGGACGTGCCATGGACGCACACGAGCGAGCGTCCATGGCACATCCCATTAAAATATATATTTTTTGTTTTACTTTTTTTTTTATGCATATGTAAGGTAAGATGATAAACATTTTGGCTTTTTTAATGAATGCATACAAACTCTTTTTTGACCGATGTACTTTTTGATGAAAGCATACAAACTCTTTTTGAACGATGTAAATAAATTATGTATTTCTTTTGTTAAAATATATGAACTATTAATGAGAATTTTATAAACTTCCACTTGTGTGAGAATTTTATAAACTTCCACTTATGTATTTTAGCAAAATTAATATTTTATATACAATATATATATTATTATATTAGTAACATTATATTCTATTTTTGGTGTCTAAGCTATGTCTGTGTCCTAATTTTTTTTTAAGTTGTCGAGTCGTCGTGTCCGAGTTGTGTTGTTTCCTGTATTGGTGTCCGTGACACCTAGTCCAACATTAAAATGGAATTGCTAATTGAATAGTTAAAAAGTAAAGCACTGTATGCTTTTGTTGGCTGTTGCGGTTGTAGGTTATATCCTTGCCTTTTCGCAACCCTTGCTAGCTTCTCAAATGTAACTGCAGTGGACTTGGATTTCTGACATGTCATTGGAAATTTCGCTCCGCTGCTCCTTGTAGCGTACGGTGGCAGATTGGGACTCCTCTCTGAAAATACAGAAAATTATTGCAGGCTTGGCTATTATAAAACTTATATTGTTATTTGGCTTAGCATTATTGTGGCTTTTGCAGTTTATTGAAACAGGGCCGGAACTTGGAAATAACTATACAGAAGTGATAGCACCCCAAGATGTTGCAGTGTATGGTGGACTTTGTGCTCTTGCTTCTTTTGACAGAACAGAGCTGAAGGTTTCATCTTGCTCTCCTCCTATCTTCACCGGCAATTTACATTCTTACATATTTTAGATTGCAGTTGCTCATTTAGAATTTTGCCGCTTCTTTGTTAACAGAAGAAAGTTATTGACAACATTAACTTCCGAAACTTTTTAGAGTTAGTGCCTGAAGTGAGGGAACTTATCAATGATTTCTATGCAAGGTAAGATAGTATTTTAGATTTCCTTTTGTTCTTATTGCATGGTAATCACTGAGTTGAAGGTGCTATAAATTTGCCTCGTTACTTTGGGCCGGCTTTCATATAAAATTTCTTAGTTTACCAGCTAATTAATTTTGTAGTTCACGACGATAGAGTATCAAAAACTTAGGGACAGAATTGCACAAATTTCCTTTTTTCCATTGATTTGTAATTTTGTTGAGTTTTCTGTTATTAGACAGTAGATTTCTCTGATCAGATAATATCATTATGTATGCTATTTTTAGTAGGGTTTCTAATATCATGGTGTTTAAGGTAGAAAGTTCTAAAGTCATGGTGATTAAGGTCGAAAACGTGGTAATCATATGTGTTGTCCTCATTTACACAGGCAATTCAATCATGATAGTGGAATTGTGCCCATTAAATTCTTATGGTTCTCAGGTGAAATCTTGGAAAAGTTTCCCTTGAGTTTGTCAGAAATGTGAACATTTTAGATAGACATTGGTTAGACGGTTGTTCCATACACCATTGATTTTAAGTCGCCAAATGTGATAAAACTGTGAATCTCGAGTGTACTTTGCTAATAACCAAATATGATGAAACTGTGAGCCCCAGTTGTAATTCTTTGTCAATAATCAAATTCTATGAAGCTGTAAGTCTCAAATGTACTATATTGTGGATTTATTTATTTTATGTCATCATGCTACGTACCTGTTAGTTATGAACATGCCAAGTCGTTGTTGTGTTCTCTCTCTGCCCATTCGTCTGACTTGTTATATGAAGCCAATGACAAAAAGTCATCCTCACGCTACAGATGTGGGCCAAATTATTTTATGGGTGGTTCAAAGATTGAAATGCTGTTTCTAAGATTTTTTTCGCTTGTCCTAAATGTCCATTGAGTTGGTTCCAAATACTCTTTTGGGACTGGTATTTATAGTTTCAGATTTATTTCTTAAATTAACTGTGAAATTTTCCTTCCCAGCCGCTATGCTTCATGTCTGGAATATCTGGAGAATCTGAAACCGAATTTGCTGCTTGATATCCATTTACATGATCACGTCGACACACTGTACACTGAAATCCGCCACAAAGCTATCATTCAGTACACACTTCCTTTTATATCTGTCAATCTCCACACAATGGCCGGTGCTTTCAAGACAAGTGTTACTGGACTGGAGAAAGAATTGGAAGTGCTGATCACCAACAACCAGATTCAAGTATCATCACATTATTCAGCACCCGATCTCTGTGATTTTCTTTCCCCTCTTCAATTGATTTTATATGAAATTTCTGCAGGCCCGAATAGACTCGCACAACAAAATTCTCTACGCGAGGCACGCCGATCAAAGAAATGCGACGTTCCAGCGCGCCCTACAAACTGGCGCAGAGTTTGAGAGGGAAATTCGGGCCATGCTGTTGAGGGCCAACCTCATTAAACACGACAGCAACCTTAAGTCAGCAAGAAAACTTTGAACCAGTAAGACTATCTTCATTACGAGCTCTTTCGCTGATATTTCTCCTGAATTAGACTTTTACCTTCTCTTCCTGATGAAAGATGAATTTTGTTATTTTGTGCTTGGAAGTCAATCCATCGGTATCGTGTAATGGTGAGTTTTAGAACCGAGACTCTGGTCATCATGGTTGCTGTAATTTAGTGTATATATACCTTCGACCTTCAAGACCTGATTATTTTCTCGACACTTACAGCCCCATTTGGTAGCAGTATCTACTATTATACCATTTAGCAGCTGTTGAAGGAAAATATATTTGAGATTAGTTATGTTACACGGAGCTAATTACGAATTTTTTGCTCGAAGTTTGACCTCGATTATCAGTAGGACAACTGAACCTTGTTGTCCACTGTATGTTGCGCCGGTGTCACCATAGGTGTTTACTGATCCAATAGTTTCCTAATAAAGGTTCAATTATGCGATGATGTTGACATTAGTTATGTCTTTGGTGAAGGGTACAACATATAGTGCTGGTGAATAACATGTTGGTCTTGATTACTTAATCCGTTAATAGCTAATAAATGTAATCGCATATTTTCCACTGTTTGGTTGCAGTATTATTATTTGATTCTTTGATGACCGATGTACCGAGTGTCTATATCCTCTTACTGTTCTAATAATGTTTTCAAATGCGGTGGTTGGCAAATAATTGTCCTGATGTCGTCTTCTAGAATGTAACTTAAGTGATGCTGCTGGTAAATTTTGGGTCAAATTTTAAAAATTATTGTAACTTAAGTTCTCTAGTCTAATTTGGTTGGCTTAAACTGATACAGTAGTCATGTAATATTTTAATGGGGCAATTGCTTATATATTTCTGAAAAGTTTTCGATTTTCCGATTTATCCCTCTTAGAAGGCTAATATTGAAAATACCTCTCCTACGTTCCAACATATTTTTAATATATCCTTAGAGTTAAAATCTGTTAAGTAACTCAGTTATCTCTGTAAAATTACTATTTTGCCCTTTTCAAATATACCCTTCTACCATTACTGTCTTTCTTATTTGCCCTTAAAGTTAGGGGCACAGAAAGTATTTCGATTTTTGGTCTTTTTCAATATACCTCTCTACCGTCACCAACCTTTCTTATTTGTTCTTAAGTTAAGGGCAAAATTGGTATTTTAATTTTTTTTTAACTGTGGTAGATATTTAACTCACGTTTAATCGAGATTAACTTAACAGGAGATAACTGCGGGGGTATTTTGCAATAACGGTGGAACGTATGAGGGACATTTTAGAAAGAAAAAAAAAAGTAGGGGTAGATCGGATATTTTCAAATGCCTGAGGAGTATGTAGGCAATTATCCCTATTTTTAATTATTATTCTTATATTATCAGTTACAATTAGGATTGTCAACAAGCAAAAGTATCTACGCGCCAGCTGACTGACATTTTTAAAATATCGAGCTGAAAAATTGAACTTGTGTTCGGCTCTCACGGACAATAAGTTAAATTATCAGTCCTATTATTAGGTGAAAAGTTGAAAGAAAATTATTAAAATTAAAATTTTAATCTAATGATTAAAATTTACAAAAATATTGATATAGTTATTTTTGAGTTGGCTTAAAATCTTAGTAGTAAAAAATTTGTAATATATATTGAGCTGAAAAATTGAGCTTGTAGTCAGTTTTCGTGAACAAGAAGTTAAATGATCAGTCCTATTATTAGGTGAAAAGTTGGAAGAAAAGTAGAAAAATTAAAAGTTTAATCTAATAATTAAAATTCACAAAATATTGATCTTTTTATATTTGGGTTGGTCAAAAAATCAAATAGTAAAAAATTTCTAATATATATATATATATATAGAGAGAGAGAGAGAGAGAGAGAGAGAGAGAGAGAGAAGGGCTATTATATTCTTACGAGTACATAGCCTTTCATACTCATAAGTTGTTTTCGATGATAGAGCTTTCGAATCGATGATTCATTCCGTTAAATATGACTTTGATTATTTGAAACTTCTAAACAATAAATTTTATAATTTTTTGAAATTATAATAATGTAGTATCCACGAAGTACAACGGTTGAGGTTTGTTGATAGCTCAGAGAGTGTCGGGATAAGTGCGAGTCGTGTTGGCGCGGAATAGACGCAAAATAGGACGCGGGCGGGAGGTTAGCATGAAAATCGAAATAGCAAGTTTTCTGCTTGTTGTACCAGTATAGATACTGGAATGTACCGGTACAAACCTGCTTGCTGTACCGGTATAGATACAAGGATGTACCGGTACATTGCGCCTGTTTCCGCGCAGCTGCTCTCGGGTTGCCATTTGTACCGGTACAACCACACGTGTACTGGTACATCAGGGTAGGTGAGAGGGCATTTTGGTCTTTTCTTGCCTTGTTCTTATCACCTCTTTTTCCTTCTTGCTATATACTATGGAGGAGAGCTGAGAGAGAGCTTCTCACTGTTCTTCTTCTCCTCTCGCTCTCTAGCTTGGATCGTACGTGGTGGAGCTCGGGTGGGTGGTGCTTCTAAAAGTATTTAGCTCAACTCATATATATATATATATATATATATATATATATATATATATATATATATATATATATATATATATATATATATATATATATGAGCGATCTTATTCCTGCTCGTGTTCTACTCGTTAAGATTTCGAGCTGAAAAATTCAGCTCATATACTACTTGTTTATTAAACGAGTGATTGATCTCAAACTCATTTCAAGTGAAACACATGCTAGTTCGCAAACTACAAGCTTTATTGCCAGATTTAGTTCCAACGCTACTTCAGTATAGGAGCATCATCATTTAGCCAACTTAATTCGACCGTACTATTTAAGTATAACAATCTAGAAAGCAAAAAACTAAAGAAAATTACCACAGAAATAAAGTCTGAGGTTCAGAATATCACCTTCCTTTAAATCAAAATCAAAAGCAAAAATCAAAAATCAAAATCAAAATCAAAATCAAAATCAAAATCAAAATCAAAATCAAAATCGAAATCGAAGTCAAAATAAACATTCATAGTCAAAATCAAAATCAAAATCAAAATCAAAATTATAGTTAAAATCAAAATCAAAATCAAAAGCTAAATCATAAATCGAAATCAATATCATATTCAAATTCAAAATCAAAATAAAAAAAAAAATTCAGAGTCAAAATCAAACTCAAAATCAAAAGCAAAAATCAAAATAAATATCAAATTCAAATTCAAGTCAAAATCAAAATCAAAAATCAAAAATCAATATCAAGTACAAATTCAAAATCAAATTGTTGCAAGTCAAATTTTTATTCAATTGAAAATATGGAATTTAAAAATAAAAATGAGGTAATGAACTAATGTTAAAAAATTACTCAACCCAATCCTACAAATCACCCTTTACTTTTTCACATAGGGGTAGTTTAGTAATTTTAATATTTCACCACCTCACTATCCTCTTATCTCCAAATATCATCCAAACACTTTTTTTCTTATCTTTTCTTATCCCTATCCTTATATCTATTTTTATCAAAACACAAAATTACTCTTATCCCCATACTTATCTACCTTGAAATAGCTAGTTCTTACTTATCCCCGAACCAAACGCTACCCAAACCCCACCTCAAAGTTATCCCAGCTTAACTAACCCCACCAAACCCCAACCAAACACTATTTTTCTATTCATAATAACCCACTATCCTTCTTATCCCACCTACTTCAACCAAACACTATTTTTCACTATCCTCGACTAATTCCAACTCCAAACCTAACACAAAAATATTTTAACCCCACCTTAACCTCAAACTTAATACTATTTCTGAAATAATTAGTTTTTTCTTAACCCCGAATCAAACGGGGCTTATATAGTCTAAAAAGGATGAAAAAGTGTGCAATTTATAGCATCCGTTTGATTATTGTGCAAATATTCGTAACGTGTGGCCGAGCATGATATATATATGTAGTAGCTGAAACATCAAAATCAGGACGAGCCTATCATCCATGTCATGCCATCATTGCACATAGCAACAGTACTGCTTTGCTGAGAGCATGCATGCTCACAAAAACAATCCGCAATAACTGTGGAGAGTTTTTTTTTGTATTTTGTCGATTGATCCACTATTTAATATTTTTACGGACCTGCCCATCCTCGTACCACTTGTTAACTTTCCAAAAAAAAAAATAAAAAAAAAAGAAAAAAAAAAAAAAAAAAAAAAGAAGCAGAAAATGGCGTTGAGATTAGGATTTCCAGTAATGTTTAATTGGGGGCTGTTTGATTGTATGCACTTTTAATTATGCTGTAGTTGAAGATAGAGTTTGACTGCTATGCTATTAATAGTACGAAACATTTTGGTGCTACCAAATTTTTTGCCGTTAGATTCATCCCTTTGATTACTTTTACTCGTTAGATCATTCTATTCAACCAACCATCCACTCAACCCTAGTGGGCCCACATCATTCTAACCGCATATCTCTCAATCCAATGATCGAAAATTTGCTAGCATCAATGATTTTTATAAAAAAAAATTTATTAGAACTGGCACGACCTTTCTTGTAAATAATAATAAAATCTGTAATGACTGGGAAAAAAAAAAGAAAAAAGAATTCAGTGGTACATTCGGATCTGATCGTACACGGATGCGGATATGATTTTGAAATGTGCAAAATTGTGCAAATATCCGAATAACTTGGATATGGATACCAATGTTTGCATCCGCACCAGTTCTCTGCATTCCAATGTCTAAAGAGCCATGTTAGCCATATGCCCTTCTTATAGGTATAAAATTTATCTATTGGGTCTTTTTCTTTTTTATTTATTATGTCAATTTTTTTTGCTTCTTTGACTAAAACGCAAAGTAATTTTTATCAATTCTTAAATTTAGGGGTACAAGATATACACCTTTTTAAGGGTTATACCATTACCCCCGTTTGGTTGAGGGTTAAGGGGGTGAAATAACCCCTTAACCCTCATTATATTCCCAAACACTACCAAAAAGAGATGGGGTTTGCTAATCCCACCTCAAAAAGTTATTCCGGCTTAGTTAACCCAACCTAACCCCACCAAACTCCAACCAAATACTATTTTTCTATTCATAATAACTTACTATCCTTCTTATCCCACCTATTTCAACAAAACACTATTTTTCACTATCCTCGACTAACTCCAACTCCCAACTAAACACAAAAATACTTTAACCCCACCTTAACCCCAAACTTAACACTATCCCTGGAATAACTAGTTTTTTCTTAACCTCGAACCAAACAGGGGATTAATGATTTAAAAATTAGTTTGATTCAGCCCGTTTGACTTATCCGATTATGGCCCAGTCTATAAAGTAGTTCAATTTAACCTTTTGAACCGGATAAATAAAAAAAAAAAACCACCGACCGTCCCTAGAGCAAGTGGCAAAGGGTTTGGTGGTTGGCATTCGAGACCCCAGTTCGAATTCTAGTTGATTCATATTTCTAGCTAAATTTATTTCTTAACGAAATTGTGACACCCCAATAGTCTCACATCAGATGGAAAAGGGATTGTCATTGGGTTTATAAGAGACTTAGACACTAATAATAATAACTGGGCTTAAGCATTTTTGGCCGGTGGTTGGGCCCAACGAGTTATTGTTGTTGCTAGTGGGTGGGTCGTTACATTTGGTATCGAGGCGGTTCACTAGACATGTGTGGCGAGTCTCTGGCCGAGCGTGCGGATGACGGGCTAGCGAGACAAGCCTCACATAGCCTGGTGATCGTGGACTGTGTGTGTGATTGGACTGACGAGGACGTCAAGGCCTTAACGGGGGGAGTCTGTGACACCCCAATAGTCTCACATCGGATGGGAAAGGAATTGTCATTGGGTTTATAAGAGACTTAGACACTAATAATAATAACTGGGCTTAAGCATTTTGGGCCGGTGGTTGGGCCCAACGAGTTATTGTTGCTAGTGGGCTGGGTCGTTACAGAAATAAACAAAGCGGGTGGCGTGTTACCTATTGCTCTCAAAAAAAAAAAAAAAAAAACATTTTAAATGTTTTAGAAAATTATAAAATTTGATTATAATTTGATTTCTAGAAGTTTTAAATGCTCTAGAAAATGTTATAGAAAATTTATTTACTGTTAAATATTATCTAGAGTATTTAAAACTTCTAGAAATCAAATTTTATAATTTTCGATATCATTTACCTTACAATCAAAAGATCATAAAATTGACAATTTTTAACGGCTGCTATGAGATATTTGTTAGTTTAATAGTGTAAAAGAATCGAAATAAGTTGAATTTTTTATAAAAATTCTATTCACTACCTAAATAAAGTTCAATAACTTTGACCTTAAATTGAAAGATCCGATCATCTATTTTTAGGATGTTGTTCGATTTTGACCCTTCATTTTATACCCGCTTGATGGACTTTAAAATAATTTCAAAAAATTATGAAATTTATTTTCTAGAAGTTTCAAATACTATAGATCGTATTTAACGGTGTGGATCATCGAATCGAAAATCCCAATATCGAAAAGAATTTATGAGTACAAATGACTCTATATTCATAATAAGAGTATAGTAGCCCTACTATATATAGGGCTACTATACTGTTATGAGTACGATCGCCCTCGTACTGATAAGTCATTTTCGATGATAGAGCTTCCGAATCGACGATCCATACCGTTAAATATTATTTACAGCATTTAAAACTTCTAGAAATCAAATTTTATAACTTTTTGACATCATTTACCTTACGATCAAGAGGTCACAAATTTGACAATTTGTAATGGCCGGTATAGGATACTTGCTAGGTTAACGGTGTAAAAGAATCGAAATTTGTTGAATTTTTGATAGAAAATTCTATTCACTACCTAGATAAAGATCAATAACTCTGATCTTGAATTGAAAGATCTGATCGTCCTTTTTTAGGACGTCGTTCGATTTTGACCGTTCATTTTATGCCCGCTTAATGGACTTTATTATGATTTCGAAAATTTACAAAATTTATTTTTTAGAAGTTTCAAATACTCTAGATCATATTTAACGGAGTGGATTGTTGATTTGGAAACTCCATCATTGAAAACAATTAATGAGTATGAATGCTCTAATACTCATAATAGTATAGTAACTAAAAAATAAATGGATGACAACGAAGTCCGTTTGCTATCGATAGTATTCTAGCTCAACTATATATAAACTCTCAAAAGTACCAATGAGATGGTACTTTTGAGTTTTTAACCATTGGATGGAGGAATGTAAGGTTGTGATGATGGTGGTAGGTGGAATAATGTTTGATCCAATGGCTAAAAACCTATAAAAGCACCAGTAGGGTGATACTTTTAAAAGTATTCTAGCTCAATTATATATATATAGTAGATCTTGTGTGCTATTAGGATCACGGAGGCTTCCGTGCTCCTAAGTCGTTTTCGGTGATGGAGCTTTCGAATCGACGATCGGTTCGTTAAACTTAATCTAGCGTATTTGAAGCTCTTAATTAATTGCGCTAATAATTAAGCGGAGTGCAAGGAGGAGGTATTCTACACTATCACACTTACACCACATCATCAATAACAAGCCAATCGCATTCCTTCTTTTCAAACAAAAGTACAATAAAAATATTTTTTTACAATCATGATGTGACATATATTCTTAAAAAGAATATTTTGATTGAGCATTGTATAAGCGTATATCGTCTTACTAGAATTTTCGCAAGGAGAGGGGTCTATTTCAGAAAGGCAAAATCCTCATAATTCGGAGCAACACTTGGACCCGGTGTGCAGAGAATTTGAGAATTTTGAACTCCGTGGGCCGCAAAAATGTCTCAACCGGATTTCATGTCAATTCACTTGACCCCGTCCTTCCACCATCCCATCAACTCTGTACCCAATCAAAAGTCAAAACCACTAGTTATGTATCATTGGTATATTGATCCCTCCCAGTGGAAAAATTCTAGAATGCAACGGGTATATATCTCGACGCCACAGAATAAGCCTAATCAAAATATTTTTTTTTTAAAATATATATCACATCAGAATTCTAAAAAAATATTTTTATTGTACTTTTGTTTGAAAAAAATAAATGTGATTGGCTTGTTATTGATGATGTGGTGTAAGTGGGATAGTGTAGAATACCTCCTCCCAGTGCGAGTGACCAAATATTTCATAACTAAAAATTATTCAAAATTCAAACTTTAAAAAATTTAATTATTTTATATTTTTTTTAATAAAGTTAGATTATTGAAAACCCGGACAAAATCATTCCAAGCATCATTCTCTTTCTCTCTTAAAAAAAAAAAGAAAGAAATTATATTATTAGTCTTTAACGGTCGAAAAAATATATAATTTAATTTTTAGATACTTTAATTGATATAGATCATTTTCAACAATACCGATCATAAATTTAGAGGCTTCATTATTGAAAATAAATCTGTGTCAACGAACCTCATTTGCTACTAACAGTATTCTGGCTCAACTAAATTATTTTTTATAATGAAAATTTCGAATTGACAATTCCTATCGTTAAAATTAATATGATATAAAATTTTTAATATTTTTAAAAAGTAAATTTTATAACTTTTCAAAATTATATTAATTTTCATCCAGCGGGCATAAAATGAACAGTTAAAATTGAACGACTTTCTAAAAATATTAAAGTTATTGATGTTATTAGGTTTTCAGTTCTTGGATGAAAGGATGTGCAGATAGAATGATAGTGGTGCCTTAGAGTTGAATGGGTGGTTGGCTGAATAATATGATTTAACGGATGAAAATGATCAAATAGATAGATCTTACTGTCAAAAACTCAATAGCACTAAACGCTTGATGCTATCAATTGTGTAGCAACCTAACTCTCTCTC